>JAESUZ010003235.1:0-178970 GCA_017311185.1 Proteles cristata cristata | reverse complement strand
TTCTCAAAGCTAGAACAAACTATCCTAAAATTTGTATGGTACCACAAAAGACCCCAAATAGCCAAAGTAATATTGAAGAAGAAAGCCAAAACGAGAGACATCACAATCCCAGACTTTAGCCTCTACTACAAAGTTGTCATTATTAAGACAGTGTGGTATTGGCACAAAAACAGACACATAGACCAGTGGAATAGAATTAAGAACTCAGAATTGGACCCAAAAGTGTACAGCCAACTAATCTTTGACAAAGCAGGAAGGAGTATCCCATGGAAAAAAGACAGATGGTGCTGATAGAACTGGACAGCAACATACAGAAAAATGAAACTAGATCATTTTCTCACACAATACACAAAAATAAACTCAAAATGGGTGAAGGACCTGAATGTGAGACAGGAAACCATCAAAACCCTAGAGAAGAAATCAGGAAACAACCTCCTTGACCTCAACCGCAGCAGTTTCTTACTTGATACATCACCACAGGCAAGGGAATCAAAATGAACTATTGGAATGAACTATTCGAACCTCATCAAGATAAAAAGCTTCTGCACAGAAAGGAAACGATCAATAAAACGAATAGGCAACTGTCAGAATGGGGAAAGATAGCTGTAAATGACATATCAGATAAAGGGCTAGTATCCAAAATCTATAAGGAACTCACCAAACTCCACACCTGAAAAACAAACAATCCAGTGAAGAAATGGGCAGAAGACATGAACAGACACTTCTCCAAACAGGACAGACATCCAGATGGCCAACAGACACATGAAACGATGCTCAGCATCCTTCCTCAACAGGGAAGTACAAATCAAAACCACACTGAGATACCACCTCATGCTGGTCAGAGTGGCTAAAATGAGCAACTCAGAGGACTCTAGATGCTGGCGAGGATGTGGAGAAATGGGCACCCTCCTACACTTTGGTGGGAATGTAAATGGGTGCAGCCCCTCTGGAAAACAGTGTGGAGGTTCTTCAAAAAATTAACAATAGAACTTCCCTATGACCCAGCAGTAGCACTGCTAGGAATTTACCCAAGGGATGCAGGGGTGCTAATGTCTAGGGGCACATGTACCCCAATGTTCATAGCAGCACTCTCAACAATAGCCAAAACATGGAAAGAGCCTAAGTGTTCATCAACTGATGAATGGATCAAGAAGATGTGGTTTATCTATACCATGGAATACTACATGGCAATGAGAGACAATGAAATCTGGCCATTTGTAGCAACATAGATTTCCATCAATGTTGAGGGCGTTATGCTGAGTGAAATAAGTCAGGCAGAGAAGGACAGATACCATATGTTTGCACGTATAGGTGGATTAGGAGGAACTTAACAGAAGACCATGGGGGAATAGAAGCGGAAAAATAGTGGGGGAGAGGGAGGGAGGCAAACCATGAGAGACTCTTTAATGCTGAGAATAAACTGAGGGTTGATGGGGGTTGGGGGAGAGGGAAGGGTGGTGATGGGCATGGAGAAGGGCACTTGTCAGAATGAGCCCTGGGTGTTATATGGAAACTAATTTGACAAACAACTATTTAAGAAAAAAATAAGTTTCTTTCTCCTCATTTTCTTGTTCTTGCATTTCATTTGGTGAAGTTTTTAAAAAATAAATATCCAGAGTTTTCTGGTTGTTGTTATTTAACATGTTCCTTTATCCTTTGTATTTCTTGTAAACAATTGGAGCTAGATATTGCCCTGCATTTAAAAAAATCTAGCATAAATTCCCAAATGAAAATAGAGAATAATTTGAGCTCTCCCTTTTGGGTGACTTAACTACATTTGCACTACCCTCACTCCTATTTTCCTCATTGATAATTTTCAAAGTCTCAGGTTAGGAATATTATTTGACTATGTTAAGATAAAAGAATAAGGTATATATGACTAATGTTGAGATCCTCCTCTCAGTCAGTCAAAACTCCATCTCTTCCACCACTATTCCCTTTTTAAATTTTTCAAAAATGATTTTATTAAGAGAGAGACAGCATGAGTGGGGGAGGGGCAGAGGGAGGAGACAGATTCTGAAGCAGGCTCCAGGCTTTGAGCTGTCAGTATAGAACCCAACGTGGGGCCTGAAGTCGTGAACCACGAGATCATGACCTGAGCCAAAGTCTAACACCCAACCAACTGAACTACCTAGGCATCCCTACTACTATTCCCTTTTCACAGAAGATTCTCTCTTATCTTCTGTTTCTAAGATTTTAGGGAATAAAGTGACTTAACTGCCAAATCTAATGGATACTTTTGGTCCTTCCCTTACTTTATCTTCTTGTAATATTCTGTTATTGATCCTACTCTCCTTCAAAATCTACCATAAACTTTCCTAGTAGGATTTCTTTTTTTTTTTTTTTAATGTTTTTATTTATTTATTGGAGAGAGAGAGACAGCGTGAACAGGGGAGGGTCAGAGAGAGAGAGGGAGTCACAGACTGAAACAGGCTCCAGGCTCCGAGCTGGCAGTCAGCACAGAGCCCGACGCGGGGCCTGAACCCACGAACCGCGAGATCATGACCCAAGCGAAAGTCGGACGCTTAACCGACTAAGCCACTCAGGCGCCCCTCCTAGTAGGATTTCTTACTCTATTGGTGGATCCTTTCATCCTTAGTAAATGCCAAAGGTTAGCTAATAATTATTATGTTAAGAATGATTATTATCATTTTGGTGACTACTACTGATAATCGCTGTCTAGACTATAGCCATTTTTTTTCTTGACTATTGTGGTGCCCAAAGTGACCTCATTGGCTTCTGCCTCACTTGAACTCTCATTCCATTTTTCAAACCACATTATTTCAGTATTTTTCTCAAACACAAATCTGATAATGCTCCTTGTCTGCTTAAACCCTTCTGATGGGTCTCAATCATTCTAATTCTTATTCTAAAAATTACTAAATTTTACACTTGAAACTAATATTATACTGTATGTGAACTAACTGGAATTTAAATAAAAACTTGAGGGCCCCCTGGGTGGCTCAGTTGGTTAAGCGTCGGACTTCGCCTCAGGTCATGATCTCATGGTTTGTGAGTTCAAGCCCTGCGTTGGGCTCAGAGCCTGGAGAGTGCTTCAGATTCTGTATCTCCCTCTCTCTCTGACCCTCTGCTGCTCACACTGTCTCTCTCTCTCTCAGAAATAAATAAAACATTTAAAAAATTAAGTTAAATTAAAATAAAATTAAAATTGAAACGAGAAAAATTAGATAAAGTTCTAGTTCTTGACTTTTGTTGCCTCATCTCTTGTGACTTCCCAGAAACCTCTCTGACTTCCATTTCCTCAGTATGCTCTGTTCTGTTATGCTGCGAAGCCTTTGCAATTTCTGAGTCCATTGAGTGTACCCCCTTCCCATAACTTGTCTGCTAATCTTATTCATTGTTCAAGATCAATTCAAGTATGTCTTCTTTGGGAAGCTTTCTCAGATGATTGTTCCTTCTTCTCTTTTGGGGGCAAAAGTTGGGTCTTCCCAAATTTACCTGTAAATATACCTAGTATAAAACATAGCATTATAATTCTGGCTTGACTAATCATGAGATTCTTGAGTTCAATGACTATTTTCTAGTCCCCTTGAAGTACCAGTGCCTGGCACAGAGTGGACAGTAAAATGATGATATAATGTTTCTTTATACTATGGATAGAAAAGGAGGGATGATGGGTGAATAATTTTGTGCCTTATGTCCTTCCAGCTTGGAAGACAGTATGAGCTCTTTGCTGTGGTTGCCCATGTCGGGGCAGCTGACTTTGGTCATTACTGTGCTTATATCCAGAATTCTGTGGATGGAAAATGGTTCTGCTTCAACGACTCCAATGTTTGTTGGGTGAGGAACATTGTCCAAAATTTCCTCTTGTCCTGGATTAACCACTTCTAATAACTTACGAGCCCAGGACTAGATGGGTCCTTAAGGTCAGGACATATTGTGGGCCTGTTCTGTGTGTGCAAGCCCTTAAACAAGACATCTTCTTTACAAAAAAATTTTTATTCAACTATAGTTGAAACAATGTTATATTAGTTTCAGGTGTATAATATAGTGATTCAACAAGTTTATACATTATACTATGCTCACCACAAGTGTAGCTTACCTACCATCTATCATCATATAATACAATCACAGTATCATTGACTATATTCCTTATGCTATGCTTTTTATTCCTGTGACTTATTCGTTACATAACTGGAAGCCCATATCCCATTCTTCTTCACCCATTTTGCCCATCTCCCACCCCTTACCCTCTGCCAACCATAAATTTGTCCTGTGTATTTATAGGTCTGATTTTGCTTAAAGTCCTTTCTTGCATGAAGTCCCTATCTGGTGTATAGCCCTGTAAGAGTCCACTGAGCTCATTGTCTAGGTTTTTGGTGTTCTAGGCTCAGTGCCCTGTAGCTTCATACTTTGTGGGAAACTTATAGAGAGCCAGAAGAGTTAAATATATGTAAGTTATAACCAAGCATAGCCAAAAACAGAGGGGCCAGGGCACTAAAAGAGGCTTCATAGACATGGCATCCTATCACTGGATGATTCAGGTCTTGGGAAGTACTAGGGAGGGGTTTGTCTTGATGAGTGATGGAGGGTAAATTGTAGCACTCTGTACTCGGGATGCTTAACATATGTGAGCTGGATACTTCACGTCATCTGTTTATGTACTTCCAGGTATCCTGGGAAGACATCCAATGTACTTATGGAAATCATAACTGCCGCTGGTAAGAGAAATGTTTGAGTGATGGGAGCCCAGTGAGTTTTCACAGTATGAGTTTCACAGTATGAAACTCTCATGACTTCAGCTGCCACTTATATTTGGATAGCTCCTCAGTGACTAACTGTTCAGCCTCATCTCTCAATACCCATCTTACCATACCATGCTTTTTTCACAATTTAGATTCCAACAATACTAAACTATAAGTAGCTCTCCAAACATCATATCTTCCATGGTTTTGCACATGCAGTTCCTGATCTGTTTTTCCTCTCCTAATTTATTATTGAGGCAAACTCCCACCATGCTTTAATGTCTCTGCTCATGGCTTTTCCTACTCTATAAAGGCTTCAATGATTGACCCCAGCAGATTTGTAGGGGCTTCTTGTATGCTTGGTCTGCACTGTAAGCATACCTTATTTATAGCAAAGACCTCCCTGTTTTGTAATTGTTTGCATATATAACTTTCTTTCTTTTTTGTTTTTTGTTTTTATTTATTTCTAGGAGAGAGAGAGAGACAGCGTGAGCAGGGCAGGGTCAGAGAGAGAGGGAGTCACAGACTGAAACAGGCTCCAGGCTCTGAGCTGGCAGTCAGCACAGAGCCCGACGCGGGGCTCGAACCCACGAACCGCGAGATCATGACCTAAGTGAAAGTCGGACGCTTAACCGACTAAGCCACCCAGGCGCCCCAATATATAACTTTCTTTTAAATTAGACCATGGACTTTCTGGGAATAAGAATCATTCCTTTTTCTTTGTCTGGTACAGTGGCTTGCATTTAGTAAATAGTTATACATATATTTTAAAAAATCAACAACTGCAGAGGGAAAGCTAGAGGTGAAAAAAGCTAGATGAAGTTAAAGCAGAGACTTTGTAAGTTTTTTCAGTTGAGTTTCTGGGTTGCGGTGACATTGTACACCAAAGGTAATATTTGAAATTATTTCAGCTAAGTAGGACTGATCATTTGAAAAATAATGAGTTAGGTGAAATTTGTGTTTTAAATTCTCTTACAATCTTCTACTTTTTAGCTTTTCTTCTGAATCCCCCTTAGACGCCCACTCTTTGTCACTTTCTAGTTGTCAGTGATTCTCCAATTATTTATATCAGAGTTTGGCAAACTTTCTCTGTAAAGGGCCAGAGAGTAAATATTTCAGGCTTTATGGGCCATTCAGTCTCTGTTATAACCACTCAACTCTGCCCTTGTAGCACAAAAGCAGCCACAGATGACACATGAATGAATGAGTGTGGCTGTGTTCCAGTTAAATTCATTTGCAAAAACAGGGTTAGATTTGGCTTGTGGGCAGGTAGTTTGTCACCCCCTGATAGAGATGTTAACTAATAGAAGCTTAGTGGATATTTTCCCAGGTTACCCATTTTGTTCCCCTCTGAGGTGATGGATAAATGAAGACTTGATTCAACAACCAGAAACTTTTCTGATGCTTGGCTTTTCATGAGTTAATAATGTATCAGTTAACTGTGAATGTTCCATTTCTGTTATGTTGCCTTTTTTTTTTTATTTCTAGGCGGGAAACTGCATATCTTCTGGTTTACATGAAGATTGAATCCTAATGGATGTACCTTAAACTGTCAGAGGCTGACAGAGTTTCATTTTCCTTTTCTGTCCCTGAATCTGCTGACTCTCAAGAGATTTTGCAGTGTGAAGGATCATTTGCAAATTGTATAGTTAAACTTTATTTATAATCAGGGTTGATTATCAAAATATTTAGCAGTAATTCTGCATGGGTCTTGATCAGTCAGAATAGATATTTCCACTGGCCAATGGCTACAGCTGGGACCTGAGTGCTCCCTGCTGTGGAAAGCATTAATCCTTTAGTTAGGAGAGTACAGGGGTCGCAGTGCTCCCAGGGGAGGAGAAACCAGGCCAACAATGGTAGTGGGGCATTCAGGTGGCAAGGGGCAGTGGTAGAGAGGTATTAAACAATTTTGGAACCCATATTAGTTTAATAAAAGTCAAGTGTTTTGTAATTGTTATTCATTTGTTTGACATATATGTATTGATCACCTACTCAATAAGCTGGTGTGCTAGGCACCATAATGAATAAAGTTCTTTTTCTCCAAAGGAATTTTTAGTTTATTGAGGGGGTGATTAAAACACATAAGATACTGAGGGTTGTGCTACAGGAGTTCAAAGTAAAGTGAAATACTTCTATTTTGGGGCCATGTGGTAAGCCATAAGGCTGGAAAGGAGGTTAGGATGGAGGACAGTCTATTTACAGGGATAAATATTCACAATGGCATGACTAAAAAAGGCAAAGCTCAGGGTTCAAAGATTATACACAAACGTGGCTTTCCTCTACCAAGGAAGCGGTGGTGCAATATTGATAAGGATGGATGGTTGATGGGGCTCAAAATGTAGAGGGTCTCGAACTACTATGAACTACTGGATCAAATTTAATAGGTAATGAAGAACTGTTGAAGGGGTTCAGAAAAGAAAGGAAAATTTAATGGTATTTTGATAAAATAAATCTCCTGGGTGATGGCAACATGAATTAGAGACAGAGACGGTAGTATGAAGGGAAAGGTGTTCTTAGTCACTAGAGCCATTTTGGAGGAAGAATGGATGTGAACAGTGAAAGAAGGGTCCAAGGAGACTCTAATACCAACCTAGAAAGTGAGCAGGGTAATCCCTATTTTACAGATGAAGCAACTGAGACATTCATATGTTTAATGACTTGCTCAAGATTTCATACTTGATAAGTGGTGGAGCCAAAGCTTCCAACATAAAATGTGGATAATTTCTTTATTATTTTATTTTTATTGGCAAAAAATTAGCCATGCAGTAATAAATTCTCACTATAAATATTCAAACAATATAGAAATATATAGAATCTCTTCCTTATAGCTAGCCATTGTTAAATAAGTATATAACTAGCTTCCTAGCACTGCCATAACAAACTATTATCACAAAATGGATGACTTAAAACAACAGAAAATTTTCTGTCTCACAATTTAGGAGGCCAGAAGTTCAAAGTCAAAGGTATTGGCAAGGTTGGTTCCTTCTGGAGCCTCTGAAGGAGAGTCTGTTCCATGCTTCTCTTCTAGTTTCTGGTGGTTTCCAGCAGTCCTTGTCATTCATTCACCTGTAGCTAATGTCACAGTCTCTGCCTCCATCTTCACATGGCTTTTTTCCCTGTATGTCTTTAATGGGTTTTGTTTAGGTACACCAGTCATTGGATTTAGGGCCCATGCTAATCTACTGTGATATCATTTTTACTTGGCTAATTTTATTTTTTTAAAAATAGTTTATTGTCAAATGGGTTTCCATATACCACCCAGTGCTCATCCCCACAAGTGTCCTCCTCCATGCCCATCACCACCCTTCCCCTCCCCCCCACCCCCATCAGCCCTCAGTTTGTTCTTGGCATTCAAGAGTCTCTCATGGTTTGCCTCCCTCCCTCTCACCCACTATTTTTCCCCTTCTCCTCCCCCATGGTCCTCCATTAAGTTCCTCCTAACCCACCTGTACGTGCAAACATATGGTATCTGTTCTCTGCCTGACTTATTTTGCTCAGCATAACACCCTCAAGGTCCATCCGTGATGCTACACGTGGCCAGATTTCACTCTTTCTCATTCCCATGTATTCCATTGTATAGATAAACCACATCTTCTAGATCCATCCATCAGTTGATGGACACTTAGGCTCTTTCCATGTTTTGGCTATTGTTGAGAGTGCTGCTATGAACATTGTGGTACATGTACCCCTAGGCATCAGCACTCCTGTATCCCTTGGGTAAATTCCTAGCAGTGCTATTGATGGATCATAGGGAAGATCTATTGTTAATTTTTTGAAGAACCTCCACACTGTTTTCCAGAGGGGCTGCACCAGTTTACATTCTCACCAACAGTGTAGGAGGGTGCCCATTTCTCCATATCCTCACCAGCGTCTAGAGTCCTCTGATTTGCTCATTTTAGCCACTCTGACCAGCATGAGGTGGTATCTCAGTGTGGTTTTGATTTGTACTTCCCTGTTGAGGAAGGATGCTGAGCATCGTTTCATGTGTCTGTTGGCCATCTGGATGTCTGTCCTGTTTGGAGAAGTGTCTGTTCATGTCTTCTGCCCATTTCTTCACTGGATTGTTTGTTTTTCAGGTGTGGAGTTTGGTGAGTTCCTTATAGGTTTTGGATACTAGCCCTTTATCTGATATGTCATTTGTAACTATCTTTTCCCATTCCGTCAGTTGCCTATTAGTTTTATGGATTGTTTCCTTTGCCGTGAAGAAGCTTTTAATCTTGATGAGGTCCCAGTAGTTCATTTTTGCTCTTGATTCCCTTGCCTTTGGGGATGTATCAAGTAAGAAACTGCTGCGGTTGAGGTCAAGGAGGTTGTTTCCTTACTTGGCTAATTTTTTACTTTTGAGAGAGAGCATGAGTGGGAGAGGGAGGTATAGAGGATCCTAAGTGGGCTCTGTGCTGACAGCACTGAACCTGTCATGGGGCTCAAACTCATGAACCATGAGATCACGAGCTTAGCCAAAGTCAGATGCTCAACCAACTGAGCCACCCAGGTGCCCTTGTTTTGTTTCTTAAATTCCACATATGGGTGAAATCATATGGTATCTTGTCTTTCTCTGACTTATTTTGCTTAGCATAATTCTCTCTAGCTCCATCCACCTCACTGCAAATGGCAAGATTTCATTCTTTCTGATGGCTGAGTAATATTATATTGTGTATATATACACACATATATCCATATCTGTAGTCTATATATGTCTATCTCTACCTATCTCTATCTATATATACCACATCTTTATCCATCCATTAGTTGATGCACATTTGGGCTCTTTCCATAATTTGGCTATTGTTGATAATGCTGCTATAAACATCAGTGTGCATGTATCCCTTTAAATCAGTATTTTGTTTCCTTTGGGTAAAAACCTAGTGGTGAAATTGCTGTATTGTAGGGTAGTTATATTTTTAACTTTTTGAGGAAACTTCATACTGTTTTCCAGAGTGGCTGCTCCAGTTTGCATTCCCTCCAACACTGTAAAAGTTTTTCCCTTTCTCTGCATTCTTGCTAACATCTGTTGTTTCCAGTGTTGTTAATTTTAGCATTTTGGCAAGTGTGAGGTGATATCCCATTGTAGTTTCGATTTGTATTTCCCTGATGATGAGTGATATTGAGCATCTTTTCGTGTGTCTGTTAGCCATCTGTATGTGTTCTTTGGAAAAGTGTCTATTCATGTCTTCTCCCCATTTTTAAATTGGATTATTTGTTTTTTGAGTGTTGAATTTTATATATTATTTATATATTTTTGATACTAACCCTTGCAAATAGCACATCTGATAAGGAGTTAGTAACACCAGTTACCTTTCAAGTTTTAACTTTTGTCATTTTGAAAAGTCTCGTTGATTAAATTTGATCTTCATAGATTATTAATACAGTTGAGCATTTTTCCATGTACTTATTGGCCATTCATTTTTTCCTTTTGTGAAATTTTTGTGATGTCATTTGTCCTTGTTGTGGTGTTTGCCTTTTTAAAACATTGATTTGTTGGAATTGATTTTTTTCATGCTTATTTATTTTAAGAGAGAGAGAGAGAGTGAGCATACATGTGTACATGTGCACGTGACTGGGAGAGGGGCAGCGAGAGAAGGAAAGAGAGAATTCCAAACAGCCTCTGCCCCTCAGTGCAGATCCCAACATGGGACTCAATATCACTAACCATAAGATCATGACCTGAAATGAAATCAAGAATGGGATTCTCAACCAACTGAGCTGCACAGACTCCCTGATTTGTCAGAGTGTTGTTTTTTTTTTAACATTTATTCAGTTTTTGAGAGATAAAGAGAGACAGTACAAGCAGGGGAAGGACAGAGAGAGAGGGAGACACAGAATCTGAAACAGGCTTCAGGCTCTGAGCTATCAGCACAGAGCCCAACATGGGGCTTGAACTCATGAACAGTGAGATCATGACCTGAGCTGAAGTCAGACACTTAACTGACTAAGCCACCCAGGCGCCCCGGTCAGAGTTTTTATATATTTTGCATAATAATTTTATCTATAACATGTGGCAGATATTTCTTCACATTCTGTTGCTTGGACTTTATTAGCATTATTACTGTAAATTGCGGAAATTAAAAGTTTTACCCAGTTATATCTTCTAGTGGGTGGAGTCACTATGGGGAGTTAAAGGTTGGTGTGCATGTAAATATAGTCTTTTTGGGCAATTCTATGGCTAGAAAAGATGTTGGAACTGGTTCACATCTTGTAGTTCTGTCCTTTCATACAAGGTCTTGGGTAAACTTGTTCTGTTTCTCTTTCCCTCTTTCCTTTGGCTCTTATAGATTGATAATACTCAATTGGACTCCAGGGTGGAAATAAGAGAGTGGCCTTTTGAACAGAACAGAAGATACAGAGGCACGTCTGAGATTGGGGAAATGAGTTCTCCATGTTGCTTGGGTTGGTTCACTGAAGTTCTATATTATTGTTTGAGGCCAAAGTCCCAGCTAATAGTGAAACATTATCTTGCTTTATTCATTTTGCATAAATCTCTTTACACAAAGAATTCTTGAGTTGCTGGCCAAATAACATCAAAATATCATTCTGTTATTTTTATTACACTCCAAATATATTCTATTATGTTTATTACACTCAATGGAAATAACATAAAAGGGAAAAAATTATTCTAAGAGGACCCAGAGTCTGTAAAAGGTTTAAGGACCCCTTTGAACAGAGGATTGGAAGGAAGAAAATGGAGTCTAATTATTGGAACAAGGGGCTTGGAGAAGACAGGAAGAAAAGTGATTAAGAGTAAAGATGGAAGTATCTTGAAAGAGAGGGGAGCAAGGAATTGGAGACAGACTGAAGGGAAACAGAAGCTGGGAGAGATTACAGAGAATCTGAGTTAAAAAGGAAGGGTAGTTATAGACTTTTAAGTGTACTAGATGGAAGAAGAGGGAAAAGAAGTTAGCTTGCTGCGTGTTTAGAAGAATATGATTTCTAGCTATTTTGATTATTCTCTAAAGTGCTCACATGTTCATCAATATATCCATTTATCCAAAAGTCAATTGGAAGTTGACAATGATGCCTGGTGCCCAATCCTGTTGTAAACTTAGTGGTGTTCTTGTTTTGAGGGATTTGGTATCTATAGCTGTTTCATCCGCACATAGCCTTGCTGTTAACCGTTCCAGACCTCTTCAGCACTTAAACCCAGTGACTTCATTCCTTTAGTTTTTATCTTAAAAGGATTACTTGAAAGAATGGTGCAGAGAGAATAGTGCAAACCATTTGTGCATTCTGTCATATAAGAATCGTAACTAGTAAAATTCTGTGGGAACGTATCTGATCTTCTCTGGATATTTTTTCTCTGGCACCATTTCACTGGCACTGTTTGCTTTGATGCCTCTTGGAAAATTGGTGTTTATTACCATCAAGGTAGATTCTGTATTGTCTTAGGAAGTCTATATGACTTCAAATCATAGTTACAATTTCTTATGTCCACTGATTTCTTCACTTCAATTTTAGCTCTACCTCCCAATATTTTAGGTATGGGAGTGTTCAGGAACACACAAATTATCCCACTGGAAACATACAAACCCATGAGCTTCCAACTTTTGCTTTGCTTCTGTTTGTGTTTTCTTTCTGATCAGCCCTGCCTCCTAACATTTTGGCATCCTAAACAGTCCTTATACCTGAGAGACCTCTGCCAGGATTTTCCCTACAGCTTCCTACTTGTGAATTTTCAGTGGATACAAAGGTTTTGTGGTAGCTTCCTGGCAAAATATATCTACTTATTCCAGATAATTTATCTAGACACGAATAACTGGGTGATTAAAGCAGATAATCTGTGAAGTACCAATGGGTCAAAGTACAAGGTGAGATACTTTTTTAGTAATTCCTTTTTGTCAGTATGATAACCTCATGCAACTAAATCTAAACAATGGTGGGTACAGAGTTTAGGCCACAGATCCAGATATGTAAAACTGTAGTGTTCTTTGTTTTCTTGTAATTTAATTTGTAGTCTCCATGCTTTTTTTTCTTTTTTCTTTCTTTTTTTTGAGAGTCTCAGAGAGACAGCATGAGCAGGAAGGGTCAGAGAGGTAGGGAGACACAGAATCCGGAACAGGCTTCAGACTCTGAGCTAGCTGTCAACACAGAGCCCAACATGGGGCTCAAACCCACCGACCACAAGATCATGACCTGAGCCAAAGTCGGACGCTTAACTGACTGAACCACCCAGATGCTCCTCTCCATGCCTTAAAGATGTAATTTTCATACCATAGACCTCATCGACTTGATGTATATAATTCAAGTTTTTTTTTTAAAAAAGCATAGTACAGAGTTGTGTGGCCATCACCATAGTCTAATCTTAAAATGTACAAATACCCTCTTTAATTAAGTCATTTCCAGGGACTTGGAGGTTGGGTACTATAGTTATAATACCAGGCATCACTACCTACCAGTCAATAATAGCTCTGAGACCACTGCTTCCTATATACCCACCAGTCTGTCACAGGGCCAATGCCTCATGGCAGAACTGGCTCCAGCCTCTTTCTTCTTTCCCTCTTCTCACTTCCCCAGTGTCCACTCCTCCTCTGACCCCCATCCCCATAGTCTTCACTTGTGAAGTCAGTGTGTGTGTGTGTGTGTGTGTGTTTGCTCATGTGTGTGCATGCACATGGGGTGGGAAGAGGGATGCCAAGAGGAAACAAAGTCACATGGGAAAGGGTGGACAGGACTCCCCTAGGATTTAGAGGTTCTCATTCCCGAAGCAAATTTCATGGGAGAGTTGAGCCCTGGCCTAGGAGGCTGAAACCTTCCCTTCTCCTCTGGACTCTGTCCACCTTGTGTGTCCTGGACCAGTCCCTGTCTCTTCTGGTCATTTCCTAATTGTCCCATGAAGGGTTGGACATGTAATTGCATATACATGCTCAGCGAGGATGTAGTGTGGGGCTCCTTCCACTCTGCTGGTTGAAGTAGGGCAATGTGGAGGGCTCACAAGGGCCTCCCTAGCAAGGCTGGACTTGGGAACCAACACTTGGGGGGCAACCAGGCCTGCACACAGGGCATTTACAGGAGCCCTGCCTCCACCTACATGCATGTGCTATGTACCAAGAACACAGAGTGCTGTGGGGTTCCATGTAGCCTCAGCACCTACTGACAGCGAGTTTCACCCTCCCCAGGCTCATTGGCTCACCCTCAAGCACTGGGTTGGTTGAGCATGTAGTCCTGGTGTGGTAGGATCCCCTCCCTAAGGGAAGAAAATAACCTCAAGGCAACTTGACCATATGCATACATGACAACATCCCTCACAACCTTGTAACATAAGACCAGTTAATTGGACTACATGTTTGTGTGTTACCATATATAGGAGACAAAAAAGTAAAAAATATATTTAAAAAACTATGCCCTGTGGCTTTCAGGGCTCAGTTCTTTGGGTTTGAACCCAACTGAGTGGTGTGGTGGAATAAAGTTGCTTCCTGGAAAGAAGAGCCTTGGTGTCATGAGTCTCTGTGTGAGAATCCTGCTACATTACTTGGGGGCTCATCCAGGACTTGGAGATGGTGCACTTCCACCTCCTTTGCCACCGGGGATATGAACCTCAGGGCACCAAGAGAGGCAGCCTTGCCTGGCACCAGTGGACTGCTTGATCTGCAGGACACTAGCCCTCCCTGCACACTGGGGCAAGGACCCCATGTGCACCAATGGAAGCTGTGAGGCCCAGGAACCAGATCAGGGAGTGCTGCCCATCAGACTGGTAAGAACCCAGGTTTGTTTTGGCAGAAGGAGAGCCTGATCACCTCCCAGAGTTGCCCTATAGTTCCACAAGGGAAAAGGAACAAAGCTGCAACTCTAAGGTGCTGAGTGCTGGGCGGCAGGTTGGAGTTGCCGTGTGACTCTGTGTGGTAATTTGTCTCACATTCATTTCCTGGGTCAATGACTATGATTAGAGCCAGCTGTCTCTGGTTATTCTACCTCAGAATGGGGACTTTAAAGAATATTCCCAAGCAGATGTCAGAAACTCCCTTTGTTTTGGGGGAAATTCCCTGTCTACTCCAGACTGACATGGAGTACCTAATTCCACCAGTGAAAAACAAAACTAAACAAAAGAAACCTGGAGTCTGCTCCTCTGTCTGAGCTGACAAGATTTAAAACTGGGAATTCTCTTTCTCTGCCTTCTGCTGGCACCTCTCCTCTTCTACCTTCCCTTCCCCGCTCCTTTTCTGCACTCCCTGAAGGGCGGCCTGAAAACGGGTTCCTCAATCCCTCAGGCTTCATTAGCTCCTCCTCCCATCATAGAGGTCATGTAGTGAAGACCATACACTTCAGATTTCCCCACTGGTGCCCCAGGTAAAAGAAGACAATGGGGAAGAAATTGATTAACTTTTAAATAGACATAGATGGGACATATTTGGTATTTAAGTGGATTTAAGTTTGTTGGTTTAAAATAGACATGTCTTTAGAGTTGTCAGCATTAAATATATAAAACTTTTTTCTACCTAAAGTTTTCTAAAGGTCAAATAAGCTCCTGTTACCTTGGTTGCAATTTGTCAGCAAAAAAGTGACTTAAAATGATGGTTAATTTTGTCTGTCTCAACGCTTTCATGGGTAATTGTTAAGATAACTTTTAAACTCTTTGGTAACGTAAAACGTTAAATTTTTGCTTACATGATAGATTGAGATTGAATTCATTGGATATGTAATGAGATAAGAGATTAAAGCATTAATTACTAGATGTAGGTCTGTGCTTTTGACTTGTTACAAAAAACTAAGGATATTTGGATCTGTGGGAAGAACTTGCTTTGTGCTTAATGGATTCATAAGCCTACCATCTAAAAAAAAATTTCTGGTGTAACAGAATTCACACTGGTTACTACTTAGTTTTCACTGGAGACTAAGGTTTCTAAGAGTTAAAATTCTACTAAATGTAGTTAAAACTGATAAAAAAAAATAAGAAAAGCAACCGTTTATAGAAAAATAGGAGATATGAAAGAAAGATATAAGAAATGGAAATATATTTTTATTGAAGGTAAAAGAAAGTAATTTTGTTCTAAACGAGACTGGTTATTTGGAGAGAAATGCCTTGGGACAAAATCTAAATGCAAAGAAAAGTTGTAGAAGGTTCATGAAGGAAAATCTTTAAAAAGAAATTTTATGTTGGTCAGGATGGACTAAGATTAAAATAAATGGATTTTAAAAGTACACTGGGTTAAGATTAAAATTCCTCCCCCTTTGATCCAAAGGCTGGGAAAATGATGGCAATCCCCTTGGTGCTGGCCTCCAAATCCTCTACATTTGTGTTGTTCCTGTTTAGCAGAAAAATGGATGCCTATGCCATATGAGGGATGGATGATATATAAAGGGCTTTTACTAAGACACATGGAGCCATTTTACTAAACTTAGCCCATTTTATGCCAAAAATGGATATCTACGTGGCCGAAACATATTTATGTGGGCATTGTTTAAAAAGGCAGAGGAATAGACCTTGACTTTGGTCCTTTAACCCCCTCTCTGAATGACTAATGATCAATATGTAAGTTACTGTTGGGCCAAAATAAAATTAGTGCATCCTACGACAACCAGGAAAGTCTTCCTTGGTCAGAGTCCATACCCCCAGGGTTCTACAGGTGGGAAACGGAGGGGTAAGAAAAAAACAGGAAAGACCAGGTCAGCTCTTTAAGGTAGGGTCAAGCCTGGGTATGAATGACTACTCCCAGCACCTCACGAGACTGAAAGCACCTCACCTCCCAGTTGCATTGCCAGCCAAAACATGGGGCCAGGAGATGCGGTTTCTCCTGGCCATCTATAGGAAATTGAGGTAAGGGAAAACCTTCTTCCTTTTTCCTATAGATAGATAATTCCCCAACCAAAGCCATTACTCTTTTGGAATGTATTATGATTCATTTTCTTCTGCACAAAGGCTTGGCCCCAAAACAAATTGGAAGAGGGAACCTGGCCACCAGAGGGAAATATCGATGACACCACTACGCTACCGTTGGATTTGTTTTGTAAATGTAAAAGGAAATGGGGAGAATTCCCCTATGTTCATGGTTTTTTGGGCCTTAAGAAAAAATATAAAAAGATATATATAACCAATGTAAGGTGGATCCTAATTTAATGGCAACCCTTTCTAATGTCCAGCAATCAGGAGGGGAAACAAATTAAGAGCTCCTTACCTGTATCCAAAACAGACCTAGAAAAGGAGGAAGGGAAGTCTTCCACCTCAACTCCCTCTTCCTCAGGTCCTCAATCTATATATAAAAAGATACAATTCTGCTCTCTGCTACCCAGCTTATCCAGGCCCTCCCTATAATGAAACAGGTATATTTCCCTTATAAGAAGCTGAGTGCCAGAAGAAAAAACCATTACATTACAGGGTTTAAGAGATAAAAGGAGATTTAGGTAAATTTTCTGGTCAGGTAAATATATAAAGGCTTTTCAGAACACCACATGTGTTTTTGAGTTGACCTGGAAAGATACAATGCTTTTGTTAAATCAGACTCTTAATGAGACTGATATTTTGAAAAAAATGTAAGAAAATCTAAGATTTAGCCCTTAAATTCTGCCAAGTTAACCACTATTTTACAAACACAAAATGAGAGCCCAATGGCCTTCCTGGAGAGGTTGAGGGAGACTCTCATTAAATATATGGCTATTTCCCCTGACACCCCTAAAGCTGAGATTATTTTATTTTTTTTAATGTTTTTTATTTATTTCTAGGAGAGAGAGAGAGACAGTGTGAGCAGGGGAGGATCAGAGAGAGAGGGAGTGACAGACTCTGAAATAGGCTCCAGGCTTTGAGCTGGCAGTCAGCACAGAGCCCTACACGGGGCTCGAACCCACGAACCGCGAGATCATGACCCAAGCGAAAGTCGGACGCTTAACTGACTAAGCCACCCAGGCGCCCCAGGCTGAGATTATTTTAAAGGACGAATTAGTCACTCAATCAGCCCTAGATATTCGGAGAAAATGCAAAAATTGGCTGTTGGCCTTGAAGTGACCCTGGAAGAGTTCTTATGAGCTGCCAATTGGGTATATTACAACCAAGATCAAGAGGAGAATTTAAAAAAAAAAAAAAAACAGAAAAGGAGGCTTAAAAACATCTGAGGCCTTAGTCGATGGCCTTATGTACTATGTCAGACTGGATTTCCCAAGGTTCTGGCACCAAGAACACTAAAATGAGAATGTCCTCAGAGGGGACAACCAAAATGAACACTCCATAAGCCATGCCCCGCATGTGGAGATAATCATTGGAGATCTGAATGCCCTCGGGGATCCCTATCTGTGAGGGCTCAGATAAGCAATGTCCCTGGAAGGAACTAACTGGAGCCTGGGGCTCTTCATGGTGGCTTCCCTAAACCAATTATCTATCAGAAACCCGTAGCCTCAGGTAACTGTAAACATAGAAGGAAAACTGGTTGATTTCCTTCTTAACATGAGAGCAACCTTTTCTGTCCTCCTTTCCACTCCAGGCCAACTATCCGAACACAGCATGATGATTAGAGGCATCTCCAGAAAACTTCTAAATTTTCCTCTCGGCCCCTGGGATGTATATGGGGGACACCTAGTTTTTCCTCATTCTTTCCTGAAAATGCTAAAGAGCCTTAGTCCTTTGCTAGAAAGGGACATTATGCTAGAGACTATGGTGCTAATACAGGACAGATAAAAAATTATGTGAGTTTTAAACATTACTAGATATTGTAGGTTGTAGATAACAGGGTTCAGGAAAAACAGTTTGTCTGCTATTAAAGGAGACTCAATCCCACCTACTCTCCAAACAAACAAACTGGGGTGTGACTCCTAAACACTTTTGCAGCCCTTGGAATGGTTACAGACAGGGTAATTACTATTACCAAGCTCACAGAGCTAAAAGATCATTAAAATGCAGCATCAGGCCTTTCATTTAGGGAGGAACAAAACTTACCAAATGGCCCAAAGGATGTTTATTGAAAAAAAATTCGTCAAGGACAGTTCTTCAGGTAGTATCAGCCTATAAATTATGTCTTAAAAACAATCCTTTTAACCCCAAATTTGCTCTCCCAGGCAATCAAGGAACTAGAGGCTATCCAGGAAACACTAATAATTAGGTTTCACTCATATGCCAAGGTCAAAGGAATTCCAGCATCTGTTGGTATGGATTGATACTTTTACTGATTGAGTAAAGGCCTTATCCTTTAGACAAAAAAGGCACAAAAAGTAATAAAAGTGCTGCTTTATACAATAATACCCAGGTTTGGCTTATCTAAAATTTTCCAAATTAATAATGGTAAATGGCTGCCTTGATTCTTTCTCTAATAGAAGTCTTGGCTCTTGGAAAAGTTTTACACCTCAAAACAAAGAAAACTGTCTGCTTATACTCAGCAAAACTCTAAATAACACCTCACAAGCATTAGATGCTTAAAAAAATTTTTTTAATTAAGTTAGGGTCAAACTCTTAAAAATAGAGCCACTATTATTTACTTACTGCTCCTGTTCCTCCATCACCTGAGTTATGAGAGATTCCTTAATATATGTTGTTTACAAAGTCCGGATCTCTCCTAAATTGTAGACAGGTTTGGAAACTTAGAAATTATCTTAGCTGGCATCTTGTTGGTCAGTATAATTTTTACTTTGTGTTTTTCTCTTTGTGTCTGCTAATGTTTATGCCTCCTTATGCCTGCCAACCTTCTTATAAAACCATACCGTGGGCCACTCGATTGACCCTAGGGTGGACTCTAACTGTTGTACCCCTACACTGTCCCTTATCAGCTTGAAAAAGCCAGAATGGTCATCATCCCTGTTCCCTAACAGCAGTTACAGACCATATTCCAGAAAAGAAATAAATAGGAAGAGGGTTAACATTAGGCACGGAGAGATAATGGACCTTCAGGGAGGCAAACTGCAGCTGCAAGTGGGAGTCTATAGAAACAGATAAAGTTCGGGGCGCCTGGGTGGCTTAGTCGGTTAAGCGTCCGACTTTCGCTTAGGTCATGATCTAGCGGTTCGTGGGTTCGAGCCCCGCGTCGGGCTCTGTGCTGACTGCTAGCTCAGAGCCTGGAGCCTGTTTCAGAGTCTGTGACCCCCTCTCTCTCTCTGACCCTCCGCTGCTCACGCTGTCTCTCTCGCTCTTTCTCCTAGAAATAAATAAAGCATTTAAAAAAAAAAAAGAAGAAACAGATGAAGTTCCCCCCTTATAAAATCCTTTATGCACATCCCTCCCCCATTACCAAAGGCATAAGGGGAGGGTGGACTCTAAATAAGCTAGACAATCTAACCCTAAGACAACAATGCAGGGCCTTTACTCTAACCACCTTACACCACTGGGTCAGGGAGCAATTACATGTGAATCTGACTACAGACAATCACCCTTTAAGCCAGGAGATGCACTACGGATAAAGGAGTAAAGTGTCCAACCTCTAATGCCCCTATGGAGAAGCCCATTCACCGTCATTTTGTCCACCCCTACTGCACTAAAGGTAGCCAAGTGGGTCCCTGGATTCACTACATCAGAGTGAAGCCGGCATCTCAAAACTGGGAATGCATTCCTGATCCATCAACGCTGTACTAGCTGACCATACGGAAAAAGCAATCTGCAGCTCCAGAGGCTCCAGGAGACTGCGGTGCTGCTTTAGTCACTCTGGAAGCTGACTAATCTATGCACCACAGAAGCTTGAGGAATCAACAATCTCGTGAAACAGACTGACCTTATTTTCTAGATCTGTTTCCCTACTATAATACACTGTCATGCCTTGTTTTTCACTGGTATTGTGATTCTTGTTCTACTTTTCATCATAGGATTGGCCGAGGTTGCCCAGTGGGCTGGAAATGTGATAAAGAGGTTTCTGTTAACACTCGGCTTTCTTTTGTGGATAGGATACTTTGTTGGTACCAACATGGGAAAACAATGGCCATAAAGAGACTAAAAAATTAGATCCCCACAAACCTTATAGTAAAACAAAATACCCCAATCTTACTACCAAGGTTTGGGTTCTCAAAAGCTCAATTATTGAAAAAAAAAAAAAACTGTCTTGCCTAAATGGGAAAAAAGTTTATCATCATCATCTCTGTTAAAAATTTAACATGCTGGATCTCTACGATGGAATACTACATGGCAATGAGAAAGAATGAAATCTGGCCATGTGTAGCAACATGGATGGACCTTGAGGGTGTAATGCTGAGCGAAATAAGTCAGGCAGAGAAGGACAAATACCATATGTTTGCACATATAGAAGGATTAGGAGGAACTTAACGGAGGACCATGGGGGAGAAGAAGGCAGGAAACAGTGGGAGAGAGGGAGAGAGGCAAACCATGAGAGACTCTTGAATGCTGAGAACAAACTGAGGACTGATGGATATGTGGGGAGGGGGGAGATGGGCATGGGCGAGGGCACTTGTGGGGATGAGCACGGGGTGTTATATGGAAACCAACTTGACAATAAACAATTTGTAAAAAAAAAATAAAAAAAATAAAAACCATTTTCCTAAAGCAGCAAAAAAAAAAAAAAAAAAAAAAAAAAAAAAAAAAATAGCATGCCGGGCTGCCTGGGTGGCTCAGTCGGTTGAACATCCGACCTCGGCTCAGGTCATGATCTCACGGATGTGGGTTTTGAGCCCCACAGCTCTCTGCTAACAGCTAGCTCAGAGCCTGGAGCCTGTTTCAGATTCTGTATCTCCCTCTCTCTCTGACCCTCCCCTGCTCATGCTGTCTCTCTCTCTCAGAAACAAATAAAACACTAAAAAAATCAGAAACAAAAAACAAAAAAACTTAACATACCTAGGCCTACTGCCCGGAAAACCCAATGGTGGGGGACCCCAGATCACCTTGAGTCAGATCCCATACGTGTCTAACTTCTCTCATATCCTAGAGGCCTGAGAAAATCTCAATGCAGTCATCAAATGGTGGGCCCCAGGGGGACTATACTAGTTATATGGAAGAACAGCCTATATAGTACTTTCTCACTCTGGTCAAGGTCATATAAACTAAAAACCATTCATCCATTTTTCTTCCTGCTCCCACTTGTCAGAGAAAAACATTAAGGAGTCCATGTGTGTGAGAACAGGGAGACTCAAAAAAAGCAGGGTGCCTTACAAATTGGCAATTAAAAAGATGATAAATGGCCTCCTGAGCATATAATCCAATATTATGGCACTACCACCTGGGCAGAGGACAGGTCCTGGGGCTACCACACTCCCATTTACATGCTAAACTACATAATCAGACTACAAACAGTTATAAAAATTATAACCAATAAAACTGCCAGAGCTCTTCTTAGCCAAACAACAAACCAAAATGTGCAATGCTATCTATCAAAATCTCTTGGCTTAAATTACCTACTTGCTTCTAAAAAAGTAAGTATTGTTTATAGTTTTCAGAGTACAAGTCTTTCACCTCTTTGGTTAGATTTATTCCTAGGTATCTTAGGGTTTTGGTACAATTGTAAATGAAATAGATTCATTCATTTTTCTTTCTTCTGCTTCATTATTGGCATATAGAAATGCAACAGATTTTTGTGTGTTGACTTTGTATCCTGTGACATTACTGAGTTCATGTATTTGTTCTAGCAATTTTTGGATAGAGCCGTTAGGGTGTTCTATATAGAATATCATGTCATCTAAAAATAGTGGAAGTTTGACTTCTTTCTTGCCAATTTGGATGCCTTTTATTTCTTTGTATTGTCTGATTACTGTGGCTAGGACTTCAAGGAGTATGTTGAATAACACATATCCTGTTCCTGAACATACTGGGAAAGCTCCCAGTTTTCCCCCATTGAGGATGTTATTAGCTGTGGGTTTTTCAAATACAGCCTGTATTATGTTGAGGTATGTTCCTTCTATCCCTACTTTGTTGAAGATTTTTATCATGAATGGATGTGATACTTTGTCAAATGCTTTTTCTACATCTACTGAGGGGATCATATGGTTCTTATTCTCTCTTATTAATGTTGTGTACCAGGTTGATTTGTGAATCACAATTTGTGAACCATCCTTGAAACTCAGAAATAAATCCCACTTGATCATGGTGAAATAATCATTCAACTCTCAATAATCAATATCAACTCTACTTTATTTTTTTTTAATATTTTTTATTTACTTCTAGGACAGAGAGAGAGACAGCGTGAGCAGGGGAGGGTCAGAGAGAGAGGGAGATACAAACTCTGAAACAGGCTCTGGGCTCTGAGCTGGCAGTCAGCACAGAGCCTGACGCGGGGCTCGAACCCACGAACCGCGAGATCATGACCTAAGCAAAAGTTGGACGCTTAACGGACTATGCCAACCAGGCGCCCCTATCAACTCTACTTTAAATGTTTGGTAAAATTCCCCTGGAAGCGATCTGGTCCTGAGCTCTTGTTTGTTGGGAGATTTTTGATTACTGATTTAATTTCTTTGCTGGTTATAAGTCTTTTCAATATTTCTATTCTTTCCTTTCTCAGTTTTGGCAATTTATATGTGTCTAGGAATGTGTCCATTTCTTCCAGATTGTCTGATTTTTCATAATATTGTCTTGTAATTGTCTCTATTTCTGTGGTGTTGAAAGTTGTTTCTCCTCTTTCACTTGTGATTTTATTTATTTGGGTCTTTTCTATTTGAGGTTTTTCTTGCTTCCTGAGGTAGACCTGTATTGCTATTTACTTTCCTTTTACAAGTGTTTTTGCTGCATCCCAAAGCTTCTGGACCATTGCGTTTTCATTTTCACTTGTTTTTGTGTACTTTTAAATTTATTATTTTATGTCTTGTCTGACCCGTTCACTGTTTAGTAGCATTTTATTGAACTTCCATGCATTTATTGTCTTTTTGGATTTTTTGCTTATTATTGATATATAGTTTTACAGCATTGTGGTCATGGTATCACTTCAATCTTTTTTTTTTTTTCTTTTGAGGCCTGTTGTGTGGCCAAATATTAATCCATTCTGGAGAATGTCCCATGTTCACTTGAAAAGAATGTGTTTTCTGATGCTTAAGGATGGAATATTCTGAATATATATGTTAAGGACACCTGGTCCAGTGTGTCATTCAAAGCCATTATTTCCTTGTTCATTTTCTGTTTAGATATCTGTCCTTTGATGTAAGTGGGGTATTAAAGTTTCCTACTATTATTGTATTATTATTGATTGCATCCTGTGTTGGTTACTAATTGTTTTATTTATTTGGGTGCTTCAATTTTGGGTGCGTAAATATTTACAATTGTTAGATCTTCTTGGTGGATTGTCTCCATTACTATGATATAAGACCCTTCGTTTGATATAAGTATTACTGCTTATATCACTTTGTTTGATATAAGTATTACTGCTCCATCTTTCTTTTGAATTCATTTGCATGATAAATGTTTCTCTATCCCAACACTTTCAATCTACAGGTGTCCTTAGGTCTAAAATGAGTCTCTTGTAGGCAGCATATAGATGGGTGTTATTTTTTTAAACACATTCTGACACCAGAGCGTTAGGAGCGTTATTGGCAGTAATTATTGGCAGATATGTATTATTGCCATTTTATTACTTAGGGTTTTTTTTTCCCATTGTTTCTGGAGATTTTCTCTTTTCTTTCTGGTCTTTGTCACTTTTGGTCTCTTCTTTCCACTCAGAAAGTCCTGTTTAATATTTCTTACAGGGATGGTTTAGTGATCACAAACTCCTTTAGTTTTTGTTTGTCTGGGAAACTCTTTATCTCTCCTTCTATTCTGAATGATAATTTTGCTGTATCGAGTATTCCTGGCTGCAGATTTTTCCCTTTCGGCACTTTAAATATATCATGCCCTCCCTCTGGTTTGCCAACTTTATGTTGAAAAATCTCCTGCTAGCCTTATGAATTGTTTCTTATAAGTTAATAATTTCTTTTGTCTTTCTGCTTTTAAGATATTTTCTTTATCACCAGATTTTGCAAATTTAATTCTTTTGTCTTGGTATTAGCCTACTTTTGTTTATTTTGATGAGAGTTCCCTGTGCCTCCTGAATCTGGATATCTTTTTCCTTCTCCAGATTTGGGAAGTTTTCAGCTATTATATCTTCAAATAAATTTTCTATCCCCTCTTTCTCTCTTTTCTTCTGGGAGTACATAATATGAATATATTATGTTTGATAGAATCACAAATTTCTAAGTCATTCTCATTTTGCATAATCCTTTCTATCTTTTGTTCAACTTCATTTCTTTCCATTACTTTGTCATCTATGTCATTAATTTGTTCCTCTGCTTCTTCCAGCCTGCTGTTTGTTCACTACATCAGGAATGTTTCTAATTTCATTTATTGCACTCTTCATCTCTGATTCATTCTTTTTTAATTCTTTTATCTCTGTAGTAAGGATTTCACAGATGTCTGTCATTCTTTTCTCAAGCCTAGTGAATATCCTTATGATCATTGCTTTAAATGCTGCCTCAGGCATGTTACTTATGTCTGTTTCACTTAAATTTCTGGATGTGGCCTTATCTTGTTCTTTCATTTGGGATAAATTCCTCTGTCTTCCAATTGTGTCTAAGTCTCTGCCTGCTTCTCTGTAACAGAAAAGCCAGTGTGTCTCCTCTTCCTGAAAGTAATGGCCTAGTGCAGAGAGGTTAGGTAGTGACCAAGGCCTGGTTCTATACAGAGTTTCCTGTGTGTGCTGCATGCCATCTGTTGATGTGTTTTGACTGCTCTGTCCCTTCAGGACAGTCATTTGAAGAGGCTTTCTTTGCCTGCTATGGGCATCGTTAGGGTCACTGGCCTGAATGTGGTGAGTTTTAGCTAGGTGTGCTCTGGTCTGCCTGTGAATGAGACCTTGTCACTACTTCCACTGAATGTGCATGGTATGATCTCCATCTTTTTGTAATTGTTGAGGTCTGATTTGTATCCCAGTACATGATCTATTCTGGAGAATGTTCTGTGTGCAGTAGAAAAGAATGTAAATTCTGCTTCTTTATGTTAAAATGTGCTGAATATATGTTAAGTCCATCCAGTCCAGTGCGTCATTCAAAGGCATTGTTTCCTTATTGATTTTATGCTTAGATGATCTGCCCATTGCTGTAAGTGCTGTGTTAGAGTCCCCTAATATTATTATATTGTTTTCAATGAGTTTCTTTATGTTTGTTTTTAATTGATTTATAAATTTGGGGGCTTTCAAGTTGGATGCATAAATATTTACGATTGTTAGATCTTTTTGGTGGATAAACCCCTTAATTATGACATAATGTCCTCCTTCATCTCTTGTTACAGTCTTTGGTTTAAAATCTAGTTTGTCTGATATAAGTTTGGCTACTCTGGCTTTCTTTTATTTTAATTTTAATTTTTTTTTTTTTGAGAGAGAGCATGAGCCGGGGAAGGCCAGAGAGAGAGGAGGACAGAGAATCTGAAGAAGGCTCTTCACTGACAACAGTGAACCCGGTGTGGAGCTCAAACTCATAAACTGCAAGATCATGACCTGAGCCAAAGTCGGGTGCTCAACTGACTGAGCTACCCAGGTGCCCATATTCTGGCTTTCTTTTGATGTCCATTAGAGTGATGGATGGTTTTCCATCCCCTCACTGTCAATCTTTAGGTGTCTTTAGGTCTAAAATGAGTCTCTTGTAAGCAGCATATAAATGGGTTTTGCTTTTTATATCCATTCTGATGCTCCATGTCTTTTAATTGGAGCATTAAGTCCATTTACATTCAGAGTGATTATTGAAAGATGTGAGTTTAGTGCTTGTAGAGTTAGTGTTTCTGGTGATGTTCTCTGGTCCTTTCTAGTCTTTGTTAGTTTTGGCCAAACTTGGTGTGGCGTGTTCTAAAATCCCACACTTCAGAGGTTCCTGCAGCATGGACTCACTGATCGTCTGAAGGAAGATCTCTCTACATTGTGGCTGGTGCTGGCTTGATGCAAAAGACAGTCATGCAAACACACGGTGAATCAGAGTTTATGTTAAATTGCAACACATGATCAGTGCGAGGGATGGCAGACCTCTGTTGGCATCTTGTTCCTATACTGATGAGTGTGATAGCTGGATGGCACCTGTAGAGTCCTTTGCCCACAGACAAGCTGTATCACTTCTACCTAATGCATCTCAAACAGGGGACCCACTTCTCCCCGTGTGACCTCGGGGATCCTCAGTCTGCTTGCTTCTGGGGTTTACCTCTGCCCTCCCACTGGAGCACTGCTCAACTCCCCAGGAATGAAACTGGCAATATTGCGGACCTCTGAAACTTTGGAACGTATGTTCCACTGTTTATAGAAACCTTGTGGTAGATATAAATGATATAGACACCTAAGGAAAGAAAGAAAGAAAGAAAGAGGAGAGGGGGCAAGATGGTGGAGAAGTAGGGAATTCCGTACATTGCACTCGCCCCCGTATCTCACACGGAGAAGGCCTGAAGCCATAGGAGCCCTTACAGATCCAGGAGTTTGGGAGGAAAAGGAGAAAGAGTCTGCTGAGAAAATTTTCTAACGTGAGTGCAAACTGGGGAAGATAAAATCGGGCTGGGACCAGAGACACAGAGGGACGGGGGTGATCCCCCTCTGTGGGGAGTTTAGAGAGGAAAGAGAGTGGCTGAAACTGCTCAAGACACTGTCCCTGTCGCTAGGGAACAGAAAAACCTCCGCTAGGGACACAGAAGGACCCAGTTTCCTGTTGTCCAGCTGACTGTAGGCCGGACATACTAGTCCTAGGTGACCCCAGGTGAAACTGCTCCTCACTCGCCAGCCCAACCTGGAGGAGACGGGAGCAGCAGCTTCTAGCTCAATCCCCAGGGGGAAGGCGAGAGGCTTGAAACTGCTCTGAGGGGGCCCACCTGCGAGTTTATATTTTGGGCAGTTTCAATGGGGCACGCAGACTGAGAGCTGGAAACGAGGCCTGACTTGGGATATAGAGCACGGCCCACCTTGGCTACACCTCCAGCACAGGGAGATTACACACCCAAAAGAGTGAGTTGCAATGTTTGGTTCAACAAGGGACTGGGGCTCCGCCAACTTTTCTCCCCACAACCGCCAAGGCAGAACACCCGCAGGACGCACTGGACCAAACCACGCCCATCCCTGCTAGAGAGCTGCCCTTTTATTTAATTTAATTTAATTTTATTTTATTTTATTATTTTTTTTACCGGAGCCTGGGCAAGACCAACATGGATGCACTGCCCTGATTAACTCTGGTCACTGGCTTGCTTAAAGAGCCACATTTAATCCATTCTCTAGATGTAAATTCTACATCTACCTACCTTTTCATCTTTCTCTCTGCAGTAATCAGAATATATAGTTTCTCTGGATATCATCATCGTCATTTCTTTCGCCTCTTCTCCATCCATATTCCACTCTTTCGCTCTTTGAAAAAAGCCTCTTATTCCTTCTGCCTACTCATTTCATTTCCACTTTCGCTTCATCTCCGCCCTGTCATTTCTCTCTTTCTGTATGCTCTTCCACCAGCACTTCATACACCTGGCTATTATTTGAGGCTGGGAAATCTGGTTACATGCTTTAGACTGTTCTTTGACTATTGGGTTACTTCTTTTTTCCTTTTCTTCTTTTTTTCTCTTTTATATATTTTTATTTCTTATTATTCGCCTTCCCTCCTTCCTCTTTTCTCTTTTCTTTTTTGTTTTCCCTTTTGGTTTGCGTGTTTGTTAGATTTGTCTGTGCATTTGTGTGCTTTTGTTCCCTGTGTGTTTGTCTGTCTGTTTTCTTTTCCAGGGTTACCTCAAGAAACAAGCCAAAGTACACATGGTGGAGAGTCCCAAATACCACTACGAGTAGGAAAATAAAATAACCAAGGTCTCACGAAGAGAGACCGAGAGATACCATTCAAAGAACACTTTCTGAATGGACAGTCCCTGGACAGTCAAAGAGCCTTCTTTGGTACAGCAGTGCTCACAGGGGCAGAGTGCATAACAAGCTTTTAAAACTAGCAAGAGATAGAAAGCTGACCAAAATGACAAAACGAAAAAGCTCTCCTCCAAAAAAATTCCAGGAAGATTTGACAGCTAAAGAACTGCTTAAAACAGATATAAGCAAAATAACTGAACAAGAACTTAGAACAATAATCTTAAATTAATCACTGGGCTTGAAGAAAGCATGGAAGACATCAGAGAAACTATTGCTACAAAGACTATGGAGTTTAAAAATAGTTGTGATGAATTAAAAAATGCTATAAATGAGGTGCATAATAAAGTAGAGGTGTCCAATGCATGGATTGAAGAGGCAGAAAGGAGAATAAGTGATTTAGAAGACACAATTATAGAAAAAGAGGAAGCTGAGAAAAAGAGAGATAACTGATACAGGATCACGAAAGAGGAATTCGAGAGCTCAGTGATACAATCAAGTGGCATAATATCCGTATCATAGGAATTTCAGAAGAGGAAGATAGAGGGAAAGGCACTGAAGGAGTCCTTGAACAAATTATAGCAGAGAACTTCCCCAATCTGGGGAAGGAAACAGATGTTGAAATCCAAAAGGCACGGAGAACTCCCTTCAGATGTAACTTGAATCGATCTTCTGCACGACATATCATAGTGAAACTGGCAAAATATAAGGACAAAGAGAGAATTCTGAAAGCACCTAGGGATAAAAGGGCCCTAACATACAAAGGGAAACCTATCAGAGTGGTAACAGACCTATCTACTGAAACTTAGCAGGCCAGAAAGGAATGACAGGAAATCTTCAATGTGATGAACAGAAAAAAATATGCAGCCAAGAATCTTCTATCCAGCAAGCCTGTCATTCAGAATAGAAGGAGAGATAAAAGTCTTTCCAAATAAACAAAAATTGAAAGAATTCATCACCACTAAACCAGCCCTACAAGAAATCCTGAAGGAGACCCTCTGAGGGAAGTGTTACAAGGGACACAAGATACCAGAAGCACCACCACAAGCATAAATCCCACAAAGGACACGATGACTCTAAACTCATATTTTTCATTAGTAACACTGAATGTAAATGGACTAAATGCCCCAATCAAAAGACATAGGGTAGCAGAATGGATTTTAAAAAAAAACAAAATCCATCTATTTTCTGTCTATGGAAAGTAAGGGGATGGAGAAATATCTATCATGCTACTGGAGTCAAAAAAAAAAAAAAGCTAGAGTAGCTATACTTATATCAGACAAACTGGACTTTAAAGTAAAGACAGTAACAAGGGATGAAGAAGGGCATTATATAGTAATTACAGGTCTATGCATCAGGAAGAACTAGCAATTATAAATGTCTACACACCAATATAGGAGCACCTAAATATATAAAACAATCACAAACAGAAACACTCTTATCAGTAAGAATGTGCTAATAGCAGGGGACTTTAATACTCCACTGACAGCAATGGATAGATCAGCTAGACAGAAAATCAATAAAGACACAATGGACTTGAATGACACATTGGACCAGATGGATTTGACAGATATATTTAAAACTCTACATCCTGAGGCCATGGAATTCACTTTTTTCTCAAGTGCACATGGCACATTCTTCAAGATAGATCACATACTGGGACATAAAGCAGCCCTCAATAAATATAAAAGACTTGAGATCATACCATGCACACTTTCAGGTCACAATACTATGAAACTCGAAATCAATCACAGAAAGAAGTCTGGAAAACCCCCAAAAACATGGAGGTTAAAGAACACGCTACTAAAGAACAAATGTGCCAATCGCCATTTAGAGAAGAAATTACAACATATATGGAAACAAATGAAAATGAGAATACAACAGTCCACAGTCTATGGGGTGCGGCGAAGGTAGTCCTAAGAGGAAAGTACATTGCACTCCAGGCCTATTTCAAGAAATTAGAAAAAGCGCAAGTGCAAAATCTAAAGCAACTAGAGGGAGACCCACAAGAGCACTGCAAACCCAATAGAAGAAGAGAAATAATAAAAATCAAGGCAGAAATAAACAATATAGAAACCAAAGAAACAGTTGAACAGATCAATGAAACCAAGAGTTGGTTTTTTGAAAAAATAAACAAAATTGACAACCTCTAGCCAGGCTTCTCAAAAAGAAAGAGAGAGCACTCAAATAGACAAAACCATGAATGAAAATGAACTGATTACAACCAACCCCTTAGAAATACAAGCAATTATCAGGGAATACTATGAAAAACTATATGCCAACAAATTGGACAACTTAGAAGAAATGGACAAATTCCTAAACACACACTCACTACCAAAATTCACACGGGAAGAGATAGAAAACCTGAACAGACCCATAACTAGTGATGAAATCGAATCAGTTATCAAAAATCTCCCAACAAATAAGAGCCCTGGGCCAGATGGCTTTTCTGGGGAGTTCTACCAGATTTTTAAACCAGAATTAATACACATTCTTCTCAAACTATTGCAAAAAAAAAAATAGAAATCGAAGGAAAACTTCCAGACACATTTTATTAAGCCAGCATCACTTTGATTCCCAAACCAGACAGAGACCCAGCTAAAAAAGAGAACTACAAGCCAATATCCTTGATGAATATGGATGCAAAAATCCTCAACAAGATACTTGCAAATCGAATTCAGCAGCACATAAAAAGAATTATCCACCAAGATCAAATGGGATCCATTCCTGGGTTACAGGTCTGGTTCAATATTCGCAAATCAATCAATGTGATACATCACATCAACAAAAGAAAAGATTAAAACCATATGATCCTGTCGATAGATGCAGGAAAAGCATTTGACAAAATACAGCATCCTTTCTTAATAAAGACCCTCCAGAAAGTTGGGATAGAAGGAACTTCCTTAAACATCATAAAAGCCCTCTATGAGAAGCCTTCAGCTAACATCATCCTCAACGGGGAAAAGCTGAGAGCTTTCCCCCTGAGATCAGGAACACGACAGGGATGTCCACTCTCACCACTGTATTAAATCTCTGCTTTTGCAATGCAATTGAGTAATGTGTATCTAAATGCTAAAAATAATTTTTCAATCATGCTTAAACTTTGTGTGTGTGTGTGTGTGTATGTGTGTGTGTATGTGTGTGTGTGTGTATAGTAGGAAGAGACCTTTCAGTCAGAAACACATAACACATAATCTGGGTATTATTTTACCTGGAAAAATATGGGAAATATCCTCAAAAAAAGAAAGACATGCACTTACAGAGGAGGAACATCAATAGAAATAAGCAATTTTCTCCCCTATAAAAGTTGTACAATTCAGACTCTTTTTTAACCCACTACTTACTATTAAGTTATTTCTGAAAATTATTCTTAAGTATTCAAATTAAAGATGGAATAATTAATATATTGATATAATTCAGGTGTACTTTTGTGAATAAATAAAAATTGCATTCATTTAGTTTATTTGTTTTTCTATGGTATATAAACTTACAGAAGGAAAACTTAAGTTCAGGATTATTTTATCTCAGATTTCAAGCTATTGATATGTCTTCACTGAAAACTTTAGGTCATCAAAGACAATAATGGGAAGTTTCCATAATGCTGAAACAGAACATTATCATATACTTCATTTCACATTGGTTTTTAAAACAATGAAAGTTCTTTTAGAGGACCTATCAATTTTAAGAATAAATTTCAGGAAGTAAGTAGCTAAAAATAAAGGGCTCCATATTACCCTCTTACATGCAAGTAACATCCCCGTAATTTTCTATCTGTTCCCTTCTCTCACCTCATCCTCAGACTATCCTTTCACCCTAAACAAAGGAAAGAGGGCTGGATATAACCCACAGAACGGAATAGTAGTATTTAATAAATGTTCAATAACTTTTATTGTATAATATACACAGTTTCACAATTTCTGTATCTATAAGGATGTTATCTTAAAATTTATTTTCCTCAAGGAGAAATTGGAAGATGGAGCTAGAGTAGCAAGGCTCTCGGCTCATGCCATGAATACAACTAGATAACTATCAATTCATCTTAAATACGTCAGAAATTGACGTGAAGTTTGCCAGAATAACCTCCACAACTAAAAGTGGAGAAGAGTATACATCAAAGAAGGTAGGAAGTGGGGAGACATGGTCTGGGAGAGAAATGGATATGGCCATTGCTGTGGGAAGGGAGCCTTTGTCATGGATTGTGGGGAGAGACAGAATAACAAACAGGGGAGTGTGGAGTTATTTCTAGAGAGTGTATTTTAAGTCCTGGAGGGTGAATGAGGTAATAGCTGAAACAGCAATGTTCTGGTCTCAGGGCTGTCAAATGCAATAACATTATGAGATACAGAGCCCTCTGACCCCCAGAGAACAGTTAACATACAACACCTGCTGTAACTCCCTGACATTCCTTTAAACTACATGAACTCTCTGCATGCCTTCACGTAGTTACCAGGTGCATGTCTGGTTAATGTCTAAAGATCCTTTGTGTTCTCTTTCCATGCTTTTATGTTCCTTCAATACTTATATCTAAAAAATATAAAATTAAAGCTATATGCAGTTTGCTGCTGCTGTTGCTGCTGCTGCTGTCTTGCATAAGCAACCCTGCACATCTGCTCAGTCTTGTGTCTGAGAACTTTTTTCTTCCGTGCGTGGCCACAGGGGAGCACACAAGGAAAATGAATTCCTGTAGCAATTAGCTTGAAAAGGGGAGGGACTGAATTTTATGACTTTTGGCAACCAGTGGGGCTAAAAACCTGGAGTTTTAAGGGTGACTGGGCTTGGCTGAGATGGAGCCTAGAAACATTGCATTGGAAAGAAGGCAAGCAACAACCCCCAGATATACAGCATGGAAACAGTGATGTGAAGAACACCTGTGAAACCCAGTGAGAGGTTTTTTGGTCATTTTGAAGTGTGTCCCAGAGAGAAGGCATTCATGAAGAGATCTCTTTTGGATAAAGGAATTGTCAGATCCCATTTCCATCCCTTGTCCCATCAGCATAAGCACTAGGTCACCTACAGAACTGGCACAGCCCAGGTATTCCTACCTGACTTTCTTACTTCAAGCACTGCCCCATATGATCCAGTGGAACCTCCCTTCCCAGTCTTACTTGCCTCAGTTCCAATGTACTGGGCTCTCTCTCCTGGAATATCAGCCCAAATCCCTGTCATACCATGTTTCCTGATTTGGGAGTTTGGCATAGCCTCAGTTCCTATGGCAATGGCAAAAGGTCTCATTTTATAAGTAGATCAGAGGAGACCTAGTTAAATGCACCACATTCAAGATAGAACCAAACACTGTCCACCACAAGAAAAGAGAGGTTCTGCACATGATTAGCCTGAAGGATAAAGTGACCAGGACAAACTGCAGAGCACATGCACCACACATTAGAGACACACCTTGAAGTTCCAGACCTTGGGGAACAGGGTACACACCATTGCAGGTCACTACAGGATATATACTTCATAAGGTCTTTATACTCAAGAAATGGAGATGTAGCTGATGTTCTACAACACAGAAACAAGCAAGAGACTTAGAAGAAAAAAAAATACTAGGCCAAAGCCAGAGATCTAGACAAAACAAATAGAAGTAGCATGTCTTATGGAATATTTAAATCAATGACTTGAGAAAACAATGGAAGACAGGAGTGAGTCCCTTACCACAGAGAATACGAATAACATAGCAGAAATAAAAGACCCAAAATGACATGAGAAATACTCTTGATGGAATGAATAGAATAACAGAAGAAACAGAGGAATGAATCAGTAACCTAGAAGACCGAGTAACTGAAAGTAAGAAAGCTGAATAAAAAAGAGGGAAAGAAAGAAAGAATTCTGCAAAATGAGAATATACATAAGGAACTCAGTGACTCCATAACATATAATAACATTCATATTATTATATGAATAATAGGAGTCCCATAAGAAAAAGAAAGAGAAAAGGGGGCATAAAATTTATTTGAGGAAATAATACCTAAAAACTTTCCTAATATGGGAAAAAAATAAATATCCAGACCCAGGAGGCACAGAGAACTCCCATCAAAATCAACAAAAGCAGATTCACACTAAGACATATTGTAATTAAACTTGAAAAATACACTTACAAAAAATTGAAAGCAGTAATACGAAAGACAACAGTAACATACAAAGAAACTCTATAAGCCTTGCAGGGAAATTTTCATCAGAAATTTTGCAAACTACAAGGGACTGATGACATGATATACTGAAAGTGCTGAATGGAAAAAATCTACAATCAAGAATATTCTATCCAGCAAAGCTATCAATCAAAATATTAGGAGACATAAAGAGTTTCCAGATAAACAAAAACTAAAGGAGTTCATGATCACTAAACAAGCCCTGCAAGAAATATTCAAACAAATATTCAAAGAGGACCTTTGAATAGAAAGGAGAGATCAAAAGTGGTAATACAGAGGTAGACACAAAAAGAGTAAAAATGAATATTTCTTTAAAAATCAGTAAAGGAACTCACAAAATAATTGGATGTAAAATGTGACAAAATTTACCTGAAACTTGGAGAGGAGAGGATAAAAAAATTGGCTCAAACTGAAATGGTGATCAACTTAATATAGACTGCTATATGCTGAAGAGGAAATACACAAACTAAATAGTAAACATATACTAAATGCCAATAATAAATATTCAAAGAATAAAGATAAAGAAATCCAAATATATCATCAAAGAAAATCAGCAAACCAGAAAAAAGTGGAACTCAAGAAAACATCAGGGTAGATCTTAAGAAACAACTACAAAACAAATAATAAACTTACAATAAATACATATGTATCAATAACTACTGTGACATAAATGGACAAAAATCTTCAATGAAAGCACGTAGAGTGACAGAAGGAATAAAAAAAAAGAAAAACAACTTCCTTCTATATGCTTCCTACAAGAGACTTTATTTTATTTATATATTTTTTGTCAAATAATAATCTAAACCTTTATTGTTTGTGGCATGTTTTAATTCTGCAGACTTACCAGCCAAACTCTTCATTGCTGTGTACCTTCTCTAGAATAGTTTTCTCTCTTTTTAAATACATGTTTTTTTTAGTTTTTTTGAATTTTATTTATTTATTTATTTATTTATTTATTTATTTATTTATTGTTTTTACAAATAGTTTATTGTCAAATTGGTTTCCATATAACACCCAGTGCTCATCCCCACAAGTGTCCTCCTCCATGCCCATCTCCCTCCTCCCCCCCACATCCATCAGTCCTCAGTTTGTTTCTCAGCATTCAAGAGTCTCTCATGGTTTGCCTCTCTCCCTTTCCCCCACCATTTCCCCCCTTCTTCTCCCCCTTGGTCCTCTGTTAAGTTCCTCCTAATCCTCCTATACGTGCAAACATATGATATTTGTCCTTCTCTGCCTGACTTATTTCGCTCAGCATAACACCCTCAAGGTCCATCCATGTTGCTACACATGGCCAGATTTCATTGTTTCTCATTGCCATGTAGTATTCCATCATATAGATAAACCACATCTTCTTGATCCATTCATCTGTTGATGGACACTTAGGCTCTTTCCATGTTTTAGCTATTGTGGAGAGTGCTGCTATGAACATTGGGGTACATGTGCTCCTGTGCCTCAGCATTTCTGTATCCCTTGGGTAAATTCCTAGCAGTGCTATTGCTGGGTCATAGGGGAGTTCTATTGTTAGTTTCCTGAGGAACCTCCACACTGTTTTCCAGAGGGGCTGCACCAGATTACATTCCCACCAACAGTGTAGGAGGGTGACCATTTCTCCACATCCTTGCCAGCATCTAGAGTTCTCTGACTTGCTCATTTTAGCCACTCTGACTGGCGTGAGGTGGTATCTGAGTGTGGTTTTGATTTGTATTTCCCTGATGAGGAGGGATGCTGAGACCAGAAAGAATCTCACATCTCTCTCATCCCTCCCTCACTGACACCGTCCATCCTTCAGGGACCCCTGGACCCAGCTGGAGCTGGACTCTGGCATATGTGAAATATTATTCAGCAGTAAAAATGAATGAAATCTTGTCATTTGCAAGGACATGGATGGAACTAGAGAGTATAATACTAAATGAAATAATACTAAGTCATTCAAGACAAATACCATATGATTTCACTCATATGTGGAAATAAGAAAGAAAATAAATGAACAAAGGGGGGAAAAGAGAGAGAGGATAACCAGGAAACAGACTCTTAATTATAGAGAACAAATTATGTTTTCCAGAGGGAAGATGGCTGGGGGAATGGGTTAAATAGGTGATGGGGTTTAAGGAGTATATTTGTTGTGATGAGCACCCAGTGATATATGAAAATATTGAATCACTATAATTTATTTCCAAAATTATTAATATAACATTCTATATTAACTAATTATTAACTATTAGCTAATTGGAATTGAAATATAAACTTAAAATAATAAAAATTTTAATTATTATTTTCTTGAATGTATAGTTCAGTGTATATTTGGGAGGTACATTTCACACACCTGTTGATATAACACTGATGCTGCTTTAAGTTAGTAATTATTAGCTCCACCACAATCTCCTGTAAATAAATGTAAACTTCTGTCTCAAGTAATGGGTCTGAATTAGTTTCAATTGTATGGAATACTTAGTTGTTTAGTCCAATTGTACAGCTAGCTACTTTAAAGCAAGTCATTTGAAAATACTTTTGTCCACCTACTCACATTTCCATAAGTAATTTTACCTACAAATGTCTCTATCAAGCACAAGGGCAGTAATTAATCATCAGGGTCAAGTTCAAGTGGCATGCTAAACAAATAGTTATATCATTATATTTGTATGGGAATATAAGACCAAAGGGGAGGTGGAGTTAAAGTGGCAGAGTAATAAGGGAACCCTGCCCTTATCTTGTCCTTCAAATACAGCTAGATCATCAAACCATTTTTTAACATCTATGAAATCAACCTAAGGATTAACAGAACAATCTGCATACTTTGAGGGAGAGAATGTGGCGGGTGCTTAGTGTGGAGGTGTTGTGCCTAAATCACGAGTTCCCAGAGACCACCAAGGAGTCGACACTGATGCAAGTACAAAAGGGTCTTTATTACAAGCTCGAGCAGGAGCTCACCCACCTACCGGTGTAGTGGTAGAAGGTGAAGCCCCGAACAATAGCGAGCAGGGTTTTTATGGGGTAAGGGATGGGGGTGTTATAGTGCACACGTTGTACGTATAGCATCATCACATAAACACCAATCATAACTGCACAGCATTCACGGTAACAGTTTTGACCATTCAGTGTCTGTGAGGTGTCCGTTACTTTTGGCGGAACCCAATCATGACCTTTGAGAATCCTTTGAAAATGACCAATTATGAGGTGAGTTCAAAGGGCCCACGTGGGGTTTAGACAAGCGGTGAGTGATTGGATAGTTTGTACAAAGTAACTATCTGCAGTTCCCAGTTCTGACTCAGACCACAGGAATGTTACACATTTCTTTTGATTGGCTGATCCGAGGGTGGTCCGAGGATGGGTTCAGCTGAAGCTTTTCCTGGAAATGGGGCTACGTGCAGCCCCAGGCTGCTCTTAATGGAGGCCTTAATCTCAAAATGATGTTACTTAGGCTCCTCAGAGGGTTGAATTGGGAGAGAAAAGAGCTATGGTGCCTCAGAGGAGAGGGAGCCCTTTCTACAGAGAGGAGAGAGATGGGGAGAATGAGCAGTGCTTTGGGTTTTCAATAAAGCAAACTCCCCCTGAAAGTAACTACAGAGAAAGAGACAGAGTAAAAACATGCACAGGGGACTGCACAAGCTAACTGTTCCCCAAAACCAGTGGCAGGGAAAAGGAGAGGGTTTCAATACTGACAGTTTTGTTTTTTTATAAAGAGTGGAAGGCAGAGTGTGAAGTTTTCGTGGTGCTTAAGTGAGGAAGCAAGGAGGAGCCCCAGGAGAGAACAGCATGGTCTGAGGATCCTCTGGGTCACAAGGAGAGAAGTGGTTCCCTTGCTTGGAGTGCATTTTGTAGAGATGACAGAGCCTCTTTGTGGGCCAAAGACCTAAAAGGTACCTTAAGCCTGCTTTGTTCATTGGTATAGGAAGAAAGATGCTGGCTGATGGCAGCAAACCCTGGCGCTGGCTGTTGTGATTTACCAAAACTCTGAGCTATTGCCTCTATGTGGTTGCACAAACATTTTCTGGGGCAAGCTGGTACAGGCCACAGCCTGTCAAGACTTCCCTCCAGAAGATTAGCATCGGTCCAGGCACCGGGAGTCTCTGAAGTGTGGGATTTTGAGACACAGCCATGCCTGAGATATGCCTCTGGAGGGAGGCATAGCCTGACAGGCAGACAACTCAGACACTGACAGAGGAAGGTGGGGAGCTGACAGAAATGGGGGACACAAGATGCGTAATTAATTGTGTGTTTGTGAGGGCACAGATTTCCCAATCCAAAGACTAGAGACAGGGGTCAAGCCATTTTCACCATTAGCTCACCAATACTGTTGACCTCAGTGAGCTAACCAACACACCAATGGTGAAAGGGAAGCATTACATCAAGTCCTGCCACCCTGCACCCTCCAGTCACATCTGCATCAGCTAACTCTACTGATTATAGAGTGCTGCAAAGTTTCGACACTAGATGAAACTGGATCTAACTTCACTGGTTTTTCTGTTCGTTCATTCAGTCTTTTTAGTTTATTTATTTATTTGCCTTGGTATTTTTTCTTGGATGCAAAAAAAGCATATATTATATTATATTATATTATTATATTATCATTATAATATTAATTTTATTTTGTTTTTATTTTTTAAATTTTTAATTTTTTCTCTCATCTCCCTTTTCTATCAAGCTCCTCTTAACAAGCAGACTAAAACACATCTAGAATTAGCTTCCTTTATTTGATTTTTGTTTTAATATTATAAATTTTAATTTATCATTATTTATCTTCCCCCTAAATAACAAGATGGAGGAATTCATCCCAAAAGATAGAACAGAAAGAAATGACACTCAAGGATTTAATCAATACAGATATAAGAAAGGTGTTTGAACTAGAATTTAAAACAACTATTATAAGGATTCTAGATGAGATACAAAAGAGCATAGGAGATACTAGAGAATATCTTACTGAAGAAATAAAGAGCTAAAATCTAATCAGGCTGAAATGAAAGTTCTATAACCAATATGCAAATTCAAATGGAGGCCAAGACAGTAAGGATGGATGAACCAGATGAATGAATTAGAGTATAGAAGATAAAATTATGGAAAATAATGAAGCTGAAAAGAAGAAGGAAAGAAAGGTATTGGATCACAAAGGCAGATTTAGGAAACTCAGTGACTTATTAAAATGGAATAATATTTTTATAATAGGAGATCCAAAGATGAACAGAGACAAAAGGGGGCAGAAGTTTATGTAAGCAATTATAGCTGAAAACTTTCCTAATTTGGGGGAGTACACAGGCATCAAAATCTAAGAAGCAAAGAGAAGTCCCACTAAATTCAGAAAAGCTGGCCATTGCCAAGGCATATAATAGTCACATTCACAAAATACAGAGACAAGATAAGAATCTCAAAAGCAGCAAGGGAAAAGAAAAGGGAATATTGAATATTTCCTGCCACTCCTTTCTACCTACAAGGGAAGACTGATCAGGTTGGCCAGACATCTGGCCACAGAAACTTGGCAAACTAGAAGGGAGTGGCAGGAATATTCAATGTACTGGATGGGGAAAATATGCAACCAAGAATGCTCTATCCAGCAAGGCTGTCATTTAGAAAAGAAGAAGAGGTAAAGGGTTTTCTATACAAACAAAAATTAAAGGAGTTCATGGCCACTAAACCAACCCTGCAAGAAATTTTAAGGGGGTGGGGGTGTCTTTGAGTGGTGAGAAAAAGGACCAAAGCAATAAAGAATAGAAAGGACAAGAGAACATCACCAGAGACAAGAACTCTACAGGTGAAACAAGAGCAATAAATTCATATCTTTGAATAATCACTCTGAATGTAAATGGACTAAATGCTCCTATCAAAGGACACCAGGTATCAAAATGGATAAACAACAACATCAATAATAACAAACCCAAAATCAATCTACATGTTGTCTAGGAGACTCATTTTAGAACTAAAGACATTTGGAGATTGAAAGTGAGAGGATGAAGAAATATCTACTATGCTATGCACTCCAAAAGAAAACCTGAGTAGCCATATTTATACGAGACAAACTAGATTTTAAACCAAAGATTATGTCAGTCAGTTGAGAGTCTGACTTCAGATCAGGTCATGATCTCACAGTTGATGGATTCAAGCCCTGCATCAGGTTCTGTGCTGACAGCTCAGAGCAGGAATCCTGGATCTGATTCTATGTCTTCTCTCTTTCTGCTCCTCTCCAACTTGTTCTCTTTCTCTCTGTGTCTCTCATAAACAAACAAACAAACAAACATTAAAAATGAGAAATTAACTAAAGGTTATAGCAAGAGATGATGAAGGGTGTTATGTCACAATTAAGGGGTCTATGCATCAAAAAGATCTAACAATTGTAAACATTTATGCCCAAACGTGAAGCACCAAATATATAAATCAGTTGATAACAAACATAAAGAAATGCATTGACAATAATGCAATAATAGTAGGAGACTTTAACACCCTACTTACAACAATGGACAGATGTCTAAACGAAAAATCAACAAGAAAACAATGAATTTAAATGACACCTGGATCAGATGGACTTAACTGATATATAGAACACTCCATCCTAAAGTAGCAGAATACATATTCTCAAGTACACAAGGAACACTCTCTGGAATAGATCACATACTGGGTCACAAATCAGCCCTCAACACATACAAAAAGAGCAAGACCATACCATGAATACTTTCAGATCAAATCCTATGAAACTTGAAGTCAACCACACAAAAAGATATGGAAAGATCACTCATGCTTGGAGGTTAAAGAACATCCTACTAAAGAATTAATGGGTTAACTAGAAAATTAAAGAAGAAATACATTTACATAGAAGGAACTTAAAATAAAGCATAACAGTGCAAAATCTCTGAGATGAAGCAAATGCAGTCCAAAGAGGGAGGTATATTGCAATACAGGTCTACATCAAGAAGCAGAAAAGGCCTTAAATACACAACCTAACCTTAAACCTAAAGGAGCTAGGAAAAGAAGAGCAAATAAACCCTAAATGCAACAGGTAAAGGGAAATAATAAATACTAGAACAAAAATAAATGATAACAAACAAAAACAGTAGAACAGATTAATGAAATTCGGAATGTGTTCTTCAAAACAATTGATAAAATTGAAAATTCTCTAGCCAGACTCATCAAAAACAAGAGAAAGGACCCAAATAAATAAAATCACAAATGAAAGGAGGAGTGGTCACAACCAACACCTTAGAAGTACAAAGAATTCTAAGAGAACAATATGAAAAATTATATGCCAACAAACTGAGTGGCTGGTAAGAAATGGATAAATTCCTAGAAACATACACTACCAAAAGTGAAACAGGAAGAAGTAGAAAATTTGATCAGACCCATAACTAGAAAAGAAATTGAAATAAAGAATCTTCCAACAAACAAATGTCCAGGGCCAGATGGTTTCCCAGGAATTTTACCAGATATTAAAGAGAAGTTAATTCCTATTCTTATCAAAGTCAAAATACTCAAACAAGTTACTAGCAAGTCAAAATCAACAGCACACTAAAAGAGTTATTCACCAGGATCAAGTTAAATTTATTCCTGGGCTCCAGGGGTGTTTTAATATTCACAAATCAATCAATGTTATACACGACATTAATACAAAAAGGATAATAACTGTACGATCCTCTCAATAGATACAGTAAAAGCATTTGACAAAATATAGCATCCATTCTTGATTAAAAAAACACTTAGCAAAGTAAGGATAGATGAGACATACCTCATCATCATAAAGGCATAATTCAATAGACACACAGCTAATATCTTCATAGGTGAAAACCTGAGAGAGTTTCTCCTATGGTCAGTGAGAAGACAAGGATATCTACTCTAAACATTACTATTTAACACAGAACTGGAAATCTTGGTCTCAGTAATTAGACAACAACAACCACTACCACAACCACAACAAAATAAAAGATATCTAAATCAGCAAGGAAAAAGTGAAACTTCCATTATTTGTAGCCAACATGATACTGTATGTAAAAAACCCAAAAGACTACACCAAAAATTGCTAAAACTAGTACATGAATTCAGCAAAGTTGCAGGATATGAAATCAACATACAAAAATCAGTTGCATTTCAATACACCAACAATGAAATAGCAGAAAAAGAAATCAAGAAATCAATCCCATTCGCAATTGAACCAAAAAGTATTAGATACGTAGGAATAAACCTAACCAAAGAGGTAAAACATCTGTACCCTGCAAACTATAGAACGCTTATGAAAAAAATTGAAGAGGATGAAAAGAAATAGAAAAGCATTCCATGCTCATGGATTAGAGAAAAAAATGTTGTTAAAATGTCTAAACTATGCATTTAATGCAATCCTTATCAAAATACCTCCAGCAATATTCACAGAGCTAGAAGACACAATCCAAAAATTTGTGGGGAACCGGAAATGACCCCGAATAGCCAGAGTAATCCTGAAAAAAGCAAAGCTGGAGACATCACTTTTCCAGACTTTAATCACTAAGGATACAGCTAACTTCAACATACACATCAATTACCTTGACCGAAATTACCTTTATAGAACTGTTGAGTCAACAAGGCCATAGCAACTTGTTACTAGACATGACACTGAAGAAAAGACAAATAAAAGCAAACATGACTATTGGGACATCACATCATCAAGATAAAAAACTTCTGCACAGCAAAGGAAACAATCAACAAAACTAAATAAACAGTCTAGGGAATGGGAGAAGATATTTGCAAATGACATAAATGATAAATCATTAGTATCCAAAATCTGTAAAGAATTTAGCAAACTCAACACTTAAAAAACAATCCAGTCAAGACATGGGCAGAGGACATGAAAAGACACTTTTCCAAAGAAGACACCCATATGGCGAACAGAAACTTGAAAAGATGCCTAACATCACTCATCATCTAGAAAATACAAATCAAAACCATGATGAGATACCCCCTCACACCTGTCAGAATGGCTAAAACAAACAACACAAGAAGTAAGAGATTGGAGAGCATGCAGAGAGAGGGGAATTATCTTGCAGTGTTGATGGGAATGCAAACTGTTGCAGCCACTCTGGAGAACAGTATGCAGGTTCCTCAAAAAGTTAAAAATAGGAGTTATAAGGTGACAGATAAGTAGTGGGACCCTGGGCTTTCCTTGTTCCTCAAACACAGCTGTATTGAGTACAGATCCTTAAAACACCTAGAAATTTGATCCCTGGACTGGCAAAAGGATCTCCACAGTTGGATGGACAAAACTTGCAAGTGCAAGGTCTGTGGAAATGAATTGGGGGAGAGGAACATGGTGGTGCTGTGAAGGAGAGGTAATGCTTTCTGTGGAGACAGAAAGGTAGAAGGGTTGAGAAAGTGCAGTATCAAGTTAGCACAGTAGGAAAACTCTGGACCATAGGCTATGGAGGAAGAAGTACCAGGTACTCCCATTCTTTTAATGAGGTTTTGGAAGTGCGTGTATGTCTGTCCAGAGTGGAGCTATGGCACACACTTGTGGGAAGAGAGAGCTAGCCCTGGAGTTTATAGTGTGGTTGTAGGGATCGCTGGGGTGCACTGTGAAAATATGCCCCTTCCTGGAGTACTTTTGAGGGAAGTTTATTGCCTCCCAATGAGAAAATACCCTAAAGGTGCCAACCAAAAGCCATTCATCAGCAGGAGACAGAGGCGCACCCAAGGAGAATATAACCTTTGCTGCTTTTAGTGACACTACAATTCAGATTCTGTGCACTGTGCAGGTGTGGGACTGTTTCTCAAGGGCAGAAAACTTCACACAGCGTGGAGAATCTCTACTCTGGATGACGGGAGTGGATCTGTGTGATGCTAGGTCTTATAAGACTTTGGGTTTTGAATACCATCCAGGCTCCAAAGGCAAAACCAAACCAAACCAAAGCAAACCAAAACACACACAAATGGGAAAGTAATGGTACAGGGTGAGCTTACTGCCCTTGCTATTCTCTGAAGGTTGCCTGAACAGTGAGGGGTACAAGATCCCTGGTCTAAGAAGAATTGGATGGTGCCATTTTCCCCCAACACCAACACAGTGGGACTTCAGAGAGCAAAACAGTGGCCCCCAGTGGAGATAGGACCTGCGTACACCAAACCCCAATCCCACATGCCTGGCAACTGCTTCCTGTTTTTACTGGGGAAAATCTGACTCTGAACAACTGCAGTGGACCTCTCCTCCAGAGCATCTGCACAACCAACAGCTCACATGGACAAAGTACACTGAAAATACAGGGCTTCTAAAGGACATCTACAGTTTTGTTTGTTTATTCTTCAGTTTTTTTTTTTCTTTTTGAATTAGGTTCATAGTTTCTTGTTCACTTTTTTAATTTTCTTTTTTTTTTTTGAATCAGGCTTTTATTTTTTCCTCTCTTCTTTTTTTTCTTTTCCTCTCCTCCCTTCCCCCTTTATTTCTTTGATTTTCCTTATTTCCCCTTTGCCATTGGCCTTACAGTTTTTTGATTCTTTGTTTCTTTGATTTTTTTTTTCTTTTTTGTCCCCATTCCTTTCTCCTTGTTTGGGATCAGGCCCCTCTCCCACTTTCACTTCAACAAACAAATCAAAGCAAACTTAATTAAGGGTCAAACACTCCACCACCACAAGAAAGGAGAGGCTCAGCAGAGGATGGACCAGTGGGAAAGAACAGCTTAACACAACAGCAGAGTGCCAACACCATACACCAGAAATACTAACGTGCCAGGCTCTGGACAGTGGATTGCCCCTTTTTAAAATAGCAATACTCTCAGGTACTACTTTTGAGCAAGCTTTTAAAACACACCAAAGACAGGAACTGAGCCAAAATGACAGCAGATAGAAGAATTACCCCCAAAAGAAAGGTAAAGAAGACATCACCTTCAGGGACTTGTTCAAAACAGATATAAGCAATATATCTAAACAAAAATTTAAAACAAGAGTCATAAGACTATGAGCTGGGCTTGTAAAAAGTATAGCAGACACCAGAGAAACCTTGGTGCAGAGATCAAAGGCCTAAACCTAGTCAGGATTAAGTTTAAAAATGCTATTATTGATATGTAAAAGAAATAGATATTGTGACAATGAAGATTGAAGAAGCAGAGGAAAGAATAAGTAAAATAGATGATAAAATTATGGGGGGGAGGGAATGAAGCTGAAAAAAGAGGGAATGGAAATTCCTAGATCATAAGGGGAGACAGAGAATTAAGTGATTCTGTGAAATGAAGCAATATCCATATTATAGGAGTCCCAGAAGAAGAGTGAGGAAAGGGGGCAGAAGGTTTATTTAAACAATTAGCTGAGAACTTCTCTAATCAAGGTAAGGAAACAGGCATCCAAGTCAAAGAGGCACAGAGAACCCAACTCAAAATCAACAAAAGCTGGTGAAACAATGATATATCATAGTGAAACTGACAAAATATACAGATAAAGAGAGAATTCTGGAAGCATACAGCAGCAAAAGTTCCTTAAACTACAAGGGTAGACACATAAGGTTAATAGCAGAACTGTCCACTGAAATGTGGCAGGCCAGAAGGGTGTGGCAGGACATATTCAATGCACTGAATGGGAAAAATGTGCAGCCAAGTAACTTTATCCAGTGAGGTTGTCATTCAAAATAAAGGAGAGATAAAAAATTTCCCAGACAAGCAAAAACTAAAGGAGTTTGTGACCACTAAACCCGCCCTGCAAGAAATATTAAAGGGGACTCCTTGAATAAGAAATAAATACTAAAAGCAACAAAGACTAGAAAGTAACAGAGAAAATCTCCAGAAACACTGACTTTACAGGTAATACAATCGAATTAAATTCATATCTATCAATAATCACTCTGAATATAAATGGAGTAAATACTCCAATCAAAAGACATACAGTATCAGAATGGATTAAAAACAAACAAACAATATCCATCTATATGCTGCCTACAAGAGACTCATTTTGGATCTAAAGCCACCTGCAGATTGAAAGTGAGGGAATGGAGAAGCATCTATCATGCTTATATAGGTCAAAAGAAATCCAGAATAACCATACTTTTATCAGAAAGACTAGATTTTAAAACAAAGACTGTAACAAGAGAAGAAGAAGGGCATGGTATCCTAATTAAAGGATCTGCCCATCAGGAAAAATTAATGATTGTAAATATTATGGCCCCCAACTTGAGAGCACCCAAATATATAAATCAATTAATAATAAGCATAAAGAAACTCATTGGGGTGCCTGGATGGCTCAGTCGGTTAAGCGTCCGACTTCGGCTCAGGTCATGATCTCACAGTTCATGGGTTCGAGCCCCGCATCAGGGTCTGTGCTGACAGCTAGCTCAGAGCCGGGAGTCTATTTCAGACTCTGTGTCTCCCTCTTTCTCTGACCCTCCCCTGCTCATACTCTCTCTCCTTCTCTCTCTCACACACACAAATAAAAGCATTTAAAAATTAAAAAAATAAACTCATTATTAATACTACCAAATAATATGGTATATTAATACCCCATTTACAGCAATGGACAGATCATCCAAGCAATAATCAGCAAGGAAACAATGACTTTGAATGATGCAGTGGACCAGATAGAATTAACAAATATATTCAGAACTTTTCATCCTAAAGCAGCAGAATACACATTCTTCTCGAGTGAACATGGAGCATTCCCCAGAATAGATCACATACCTGGTCACAAATCAACCCTCAACAAGTACAAAAAGGTTGAGATCATATCATGCATATTTTCAGATCACAACCCTATGAAACTTGAAATCAACCACAGGAAAACATTTGGAAAACTCTCAAAAACATGGAGGTTAAAGAACATCCTACAAAAGAATGAATGAGCTAACCAGGAAATTATAGAAGAAATAAATATATGGAAGCAAATGAAAATGAAAATACCACAGTCCGAACTCTATGGAATGCAGCAAAGGCAGTCCTAAGAAGAAAGTACATTGTAATTCAGGCCAATTCAAGAAGCAAAAAAAGGGTCCCAAATATACAACCCATCCTTACACCTAAAGGAGCAACAAATAAAGCCTAAAGCTGGAAAAAGAAGGGAAATAATAAACTACAGTCAAAATAAACGATATAGATAGAAACAAACAAAAACAAAAACCAGGATAGATCAATGAAATTAAAAGCTGGGTTTTTGAAAGAATAAACAAAACAATAAAATCCTAGCCAGACTAATCAAAAAGAGAGAGGACCCAAATAAATAAAATCATGAGTGAAAGAGAAAGATCACAATCAACAACACAGAAATATAATTATGAGAGAGTACCATGAAAAATTAATGCCAACAACTGGGCATTCTGGAAGAAATGGAGAAATTCCTAGAAACTCACACATTACTAAACTCAAACAGGAAGAAATTTGAACAGGCTCATAACCAGCAAAGAAACTGAATCAGTAATAAAAAATTTCCCAACAAACAAGATACATGGGCCAGATGGCTTCCCATGGGAATTCTACTAGACATCTAAAGAAGAGTTAATACCTATTCTTCTCAAACTGTTCCAAAAAATAGAAAAGGAAGGAAAGCTTTTGAACTCACTCTATGAAGCAAACATTACCTTTATTTCGTAATCAGACAAAGACTGCACTAGGAAGGACAATTAGAGGCCAATATTCCTGATGAAACTTGATGAAAAATTTCTAAACAAGATACTAGCAAATTGCATTCAACAGTATATTAAAAGAATTATTCATCATGATCAAGTGGGATTTATTTCTGGGCTGCAGGGCTGGTTCAATATTTGCAAATCAGCCAATGTGATGCACATCGATAAAAGAAATTGGTTGCATTTCTTTTTTAAAAATTTTTTTTAATGTTTTTATTTATTTGTGTGTGTGAGAGAGAGAGACAGCGTGAGCAGGGGAGGGTCAGAGAGAGAGGGATATACAGAATCTGAAACAGGCTCCAGGCTCTGAGCTAGCTGTCAGCACAGAGCCTGATGCGGGGCTCAAACCCATGAACTGTGAGATCATGACCTGAGCCGAAGTCAGATGCTTAACCGACTGAGCCACCCAGGCACCCCCAAAATTGGTTGCATTTCTATACACCAGTGATGAAGCAAGAGAAAGAGAAATCAAGGAATCAATCCCATTTACAATTGCACCTAAATCAATAAAGTACCTAGGAATAAACCTAACTATCAGTAAAAGTTCCGTATGCTGAAGACTATAAAAATCTTATGAAAGAAATTGAAGAAAGCACAAAGAAATGGAAAAACATTCTGTGCTCATGAATCAGAAGAACAAACATTGTTAAAATGTTTGTACTATCCAAAGCGATCTGTACATTCAATGCAACTGCTATCAAAATAATACGGCCGTTCTTCACAGAGCTAGAAAAAGCAATTCTAAAATGTGTAGGGAACAAGAAGAGACCCAGAATAACCAAAGTAATGTTGAAAAATACCAAACCTGGAAGTGTAACAATACTGGTCTTCAAGCTATATTACAAATCTGTAATCTTCAAGACAATATGCTGTCACAAAAAACAGACACATAGATCATTGGAACAGAATAGAGAACCCAGAAATGAACCCACAAATATATGGCCAACTAATCTTCGATGAAGCAGGAAACAATATCTAATGGAAAAAAGACAATCTCTTCAGCAAATGATGCTGGGAAACAGTACAGTGACATACAGAAGAATGAAAGTGGACTACTTTCTTACACCATACACAAAAATAAATTCAAAATGGATGAAAGATCTAAATGTGAGATAGGAAACCATCAAAATTCTACAGAAGAAAACAGGCAGCAACTTCTTTGACCTTGGCCACAGCAATTTCATATTGGACATGTCTCCAGAGGAAAGGGAAATAAAAACAAAAATAAACTATTAGTATCTCATCAAGATGAAAAGCTTTTGCACAGTAAAGGAAACAATCAGCAAAACTGAAGGCAACCAATGGAATGGGAGAAGATATATGTAAATGGCATATCCTATAAAGAAGTGGTATCCAAAAATCTATAAAGAACTCATCAAACTCAACACCCAAAAAATAAATAATTCCCATAAGAAATGGGTAGAAAACCTGAATAGACAGTTTTCCAAAGAAGACTTCCAGATGGCTAACAGAAACATGAGAAGATGCTGAACATCACTCATAATCAAAAAATGCAAATCAAAACCACAATGAGATACCACCTCACATTATGTCAGAATGGCTAAAATTAACAACTCAGGAAAAAACACTATTGCAATGTTGGCAGAAATGCAAAGTGGTGCAGCCCCTTTTGAAAACAGTATGGATGTTCCATAAAAATTAAAAGTAGAATTACCCCCATGACCCAGCAATTATAATACTAGGTATTTATCCAAAGAATATAAAAATGCTGATTCAAAGGGGCAGATGACCCTAATGTTGATAGCAGCACTACCAACAATAGCAAAATTATGGAAAGATCCCAAATGTCCATCAACCCTTTAATGGATAAAGAATATGTGAATATTTGTATTAAATTTGTTATATATATAATGGAATACTACTAGGTGATCAAAAATAATGAAATCTTGCCATTGCAACAATACTGATGGAACTAGAGTGTGCTATGCTAAATGAAATAAATCAGAGAAAGACAAATATATGATTTCGTTCATATGTGTTTCTTATATGAAACAAAACAGATGAACATAGGGGAAGGGAAGGAAAAATAAGATAAAAACAGAGAGGGAGACAAACCACAAAAGACTCTTAATTACAATGAACAAACTGAGTGTTGCTGGAGGGGAGGTAGATGGGGGGATGAGCTAAACGGGTGATGGGCATTAAGGAGGCCACTTGCTGGGATGAGCACTGGGTGTTATATGTGAGTGATAAATCACTGGGTTCTACTCCTGAAACCATGTTATGCTGTAGGTTAACTATCTTGAATTTAAATAAATAAATTAAATTAAAAAGGAGAGCGGAAATGTCAACAAGAACACCTGTGAAATAAAATAAAATTAATATGTATGAACAGAGAAAAAAAAAGAAAGTCAAAAACAGAACTACCCTGAGATCTAGCTATTGCACTACTAGGTATTTACTGAAAGGATGCACATGTGTGTATGTGTGTGTGTGTGTGCCCGCGCGCATGTGTGTGCGCACACACACAATGGTACATTATTCAGCCTTCAAAAAGAATTAAATCTTGCCATTTGCGGTGATGTGGATGGAGTTAGAGTGTACAATGCTAAGTGACATAAGTCAGTCAGAGAAAGACAAATCCTACATGATTTCACTCATTGGAATTTAAGAAACAAAACAAATGAACCTATGGGAGGGTGGAAAAAAGAGAGGGAAATAAACCCTGAGAGACTTTAAAGATAGAGAACAATCTGAAGGTTGATGTAGAGAGGTGAGTGAGGGATATGCAGGGAAGTGAGTGGGGGATGTGCTAGATGAGTGATGCATATTCAGGAAGGCACTTTGTTATGGTGAGCACTGGGTGTTGTATGTAAGTCATGAATCACTGACTTCTACTCTTGAAACCAATATTGCACTGCATGTTAACTAGCCAGAATTTAAATATAAATTTGAATAAAAAAGAAAAAGGAATATAAGACCAAATGAATATTCAGAATTATGCTGTAAGCATTGTTCCTTTCTATCTCCAAGATTAAGCCTAGAAGACCTGAACAATTTCCCTTCATGTTAATTCAAAATTTGAATGTGTACATCTATTTTTTGTAATTTCTTATGCCCTCTAGACTCAGTATCATTATAAGCAGAATAAAAATATTAGGTAATTTCACTGATATTTCACAGGAATTCCAAGTATAGTGTACTTAAATGATTTTTCAGTAACTGTGCTGTTAATTACTGCATTGTATAAACATCTTGGAAAGTGCTCTAGTATCAGATAATGTCCTTTAAAGAAAATGAAAATTATTCTACATATTCCAACTAAGAACATTAAATTAAGGAAGCTGTTTATAAAGGCATTGTTACTGAAATAAAGAACTACCTACAGGCATGAACATGACTCAAATCCACAGAGACATAGTATTCAAAGTAGCTAGCTACTACCAATTAATTACAGCTGCACTGGATGAGGCAGAAAATTTAAATTTCATATGTCTTTTTCATTAGTAATGTTTATATTTTACTTGTATTTTTCTAAAATGTGTCACCCCGCAAGTACTACTCATTGATCACACAATAAATCCAGCCATCTTTTTAAAATTTAAAGTCTGAAAACCTTTTTAAAAATCTAAATACTTAACATATGTTGCACTGCTCTAAGTCAAATATCTCTTTCCTGTAATCCTAGAAGAACAAACATAATTGTGCAAGCCTTGTTGATATATATACATGCTAACTTTGATATTTTTTCCAGAGAGTCATCATAGTGTTTGGAGACTCACTTCGAATACTTCGTTTAAGAATTGAATCAATACAAAGACATTTGATTGGGCATCAAGTTGTCAGTTTTCCTTAAATGCTAAGCATGAAAATCTTCATATTTCTGTAAAGGAAAGAAAGACAAACAATCAGAGAGAAAGGAAGGAAGAAGGGCTGGAGGGAGGGAACGAAGAGACAGGATTATTAAAGGAAAAAGGAAGGGAGAGAGGGAAAGAGAAGGAAGAAAAAGGAAAACAATAAAAAGTGTCTTAAAGTGTCTTCTTTGAAAGAGGGCATGCATAATAAATAAATAAATAAATAAATAAATAAATAAATAAATAAAGATTAACACATTATTCATTCAATTAAAATTTGTTGAACACCTTTGCATGGACAACCTTCATTCAAAACGATAGAGATACAACTAACAACCAATAGTCTATTACTGGGAACTGACATTCTTGTTTGGGAAGCCACATTAAAAAACAAACCATTAAATTGGAGAGTCCAAGAATATCCTGTATGAGGAAATGAGAGTCACAAGTCACATTTAGTCTTAAAAGATAACCACCATTTGTGCAGAAAGCAGAGAGGAACATTTCCGGCAGTGAACAGTTGGTATAATGGCAGAAATGGACTCAATGGGTCCAACAACAAAGCAAGGTCCATGAGATTAGGGACAGCACAATGAGATGAGAATGGAAAGGCAAGAGCGAAGAGGTGAGGGAAGCTAGCATAGACCAGAATGGGGATTCCAATTTATATAAATGTGATGGGAATATCTAAAGCTGATGAATGGTGTGATTCATGTTTTAAACATTTTTTAATATATTTTGGGAAGAAAAAATGGTGTCATTTATCCTATTTTTAGGTCTATAAAATATTATGATAGTTACCATAAATGCTAAAATGGTATTTGATGCTAATTTAAACCATTTCTCAATTCATTTTTCTGACTTTTTATTATACTGCCAGTAAGTCAATGGCAAAGACTTTACAGAGGTGTCTTCAACACTTCTCACCGTACCTAAAATGTAATATGTACTCCATCAATGTTGAGTAAATGAACAAATGAAAAAAAGTATCAATATGTAAAGCCCACTAGGACATACATGTTTCTTCAAAAAAAAAAAAGTTTAAGCCAAAGGTTTTTCTCCAAATGCCATCTCAAACTTCACATCAGCCAGTGATTTCCTGGCTTCTCCTTGTTGAAGCAATTGATTTATATTAGTGGACTCAGTATTAACTGTGTTCTGAATTTTTCCAAAAAGTATTTGAGAAGAAAGTTTATTTGGTAATTATTGAAACTGTGAATTTTATTCTAAATGCTCTTAGATCACTGAAATTTCTAGTTATAGGTATGGACAAAATATGTTGTGTATGTTAAAGAGGAAATCTTTGTATATATTTACTTACATGCATCTGAATCATGTCTTAGCATAAATTTTATTCTCTATAATATAAAATATTTCTTATAAAATGCTACATATTCCACTCTCACTGCATATCCCCTCTTTGCCATTAGCTGACTTGAACATGCTCACATTCTTAATGAAGAATTTTAAGATGAATTTAGGAAAATTCGATGACTTACTTCAAAAGCCAGTCTTTGGTTTCCTCTTGTTTCAGGCTGTGCTCTTCTGGGGAGAACATGTTAGCCTTGTGAAGTAGCTCTGTTTTGTTTTATTCCACATGGTGTCGCTCTCCCCCTGCCAAGGACATAATTATCTCTAGTTCTGTTTCTGAACTTGTTCGACTGGATGTTAATGAGGAAAACCATTATATTTATTTTAAATCACAATAATGAAAAAAATTCCAATTTTCACTGTAAGATAGCATGATAAATTTTCCTGATTGGCTCTCATTAATTTCAAACTTCAAAATGAATAGCACATTTTAGCATAAGTAGGCAATATATTATTTTGTCTTCCTAGGCTAAATCACTAAATTAATAGAAAAGCATTTACAACAACTTTATTACAAATATATTGTCTTAAACTTTTCTTAGAGTATTTATTTAAAAATGACTTTTATTAAAGTATGGATTTTAGAAATTAAAATAGTTATGCTTTAAAACATATTTTAAGTTATGTTTAATTTATATTTTAGTTATAGTTGTAGTTTATAAAATACAACTACATTTTAAAATATAATATGTATTTTTATGTTTAAATATAAAATATATTACCAAATGATTTAGTAATTTTTTAAAAACACAAAAAATATGTTTGACATAGTTTAATTCGACATAGTTTAATTGAATTATAATTTTTAAAAAGTTGGTGCTAGGTGACAGTAGTGTGTTCTTTAGTAGAGCTTGCCAGAAGAACCTTTTGATAATGTTCACCCTAGCTTTTTGACTGTAGAGGCACAAATCCTTTGATATACTTTGACCATCACAGAGAGACAATCACAAGCTCTATACTTATCACTGTGCTGTGGTTGCAGTGACACAATATCATATGGAGGAACTCGGGAAACAAACTTTTGGTCTCAACTTCAATTCCATTATTATACATTGTGTGACCTTAGGTAAGTCTTTTCATCTCTTGGTGGTACTTCAGTTTCTTCATCTGTACTATGGGAATAACAATAGTTAAAAAAATTGTTATCATTGTTAGATGAATATTATAATATATATTATATACTCTATTATATATTGGTTTAATTTAATTGTTATATATTATATTTAACTATTCAATTATTATATTTTATTATTATGTTATTATATTTTATTTATATAAAACCATATATTATATATTATACCATTATATATTATACCATTGTGTGCATATATATATATATATGTGTATATATACATACATAAAATTAGGGGCCAATAAAATATTTTGATAAATGAAAAAAAGAAACAGACCAAAATTGAGGAAGATTTGGAGACACATATACTTTTATATGGTTCCATAAAACCAAAGCCATAATTTGGCTAATTCTTGTCTAGATTAGGGATTTTTAAATAGCAATAAAAAGATTCAGAAGTAACAAAATCTATAACCTTCAGATATTTACTAGTCTGTAGGGGAAGAAGGATTGGATTTGCTCTTGGTGTGATTGGAAACCACAGGAGAAAGTTCAGAGGGGTAAAAGCTTGAGAAGCAAAAAATTACCATTACTGTTGGCATTCACATCTAAACAATGTGACCACTTGGTGATGCTTTTGAAAGAGAACTTTCATCCAAACAATGGTTTGCCCCTTAGAGGTCTTTCAAATCTTTTTAATTGTTGGATTCTATGCCTCAAAAATACATGTAGTAGAGCAGAAGGTACTGGTGTGAGAAGAGTAGAATGCAAGAGGCATTAAAATATATAAAGTCCAACCTTGAATATTTTACAAACAAGTATACTTGATAGAAAAAGTCTAAGTTTTATGGATATATATTAATTTTTTTCTTTCCAAAATTTTCTAAGCAACTCAAAAACAGTTGTAAAATTGTTCCTTTCTATCATAGATCTAGTCAAGTGATAACATGATAGAAATTTAATTGTTGAACATAATTTATGGAACCAAATTAAGGCTCAAATTCTAATATCACAATAAAACTCAGGAAAGTGATATACAAAGGCACCTGAAATTTCAGATGCTCTAAAATTCTATGCAGTTGTAATAAAATTGGGAGTAAAACATATGATCTCTTTTATGTGATTGATTGGATTAAACAGGTGACTTATGAATGCATTTTTTAAACTTGTTTCTTTAATTTAAAAAAATGTTTATTTATTTTTGAAAGAGAGAGAGAGAGAGAGCATGAGTGGGAGGGGCAGAGAGAAAGGGACACAAAATCTGAAGCAGACTCCAGGTTCTGAGCTGTCAGCACAGAGCCCAACACAGGGCTGACACTCACAAACCACAAGATCATGACCTGAGCCAAAGTCGAACACTCAACCAACTGAACCACCCAGGTGCCCCAACTTATGAATCCATTTTTATTATTACTATTATAAATATTGTGCTTATAGTTTTCCAATTATTTTACTAGACTGTATGTGTATGCAAATATGTATGTAAGTTTTTCCTGCACATAAATTAGGTCATACTATGGGCATTTTGCTGCACATTTATTTTATTATCACTCAATATTCAGTCATTTATTAAATAAACATTTAATGATGACTCTCTCCATGTCAAGTTAATTGTGAGGTGCAGTGGGAATTAGGACATGAATGAATGAATAGGAAACTACAGTACAATATGATCAGTGAACTGAGGTTATGGACCACACAGAGATGTATGGAAGCATCTTGCCATTGGTGATTAGAAAAATCTTGGAAGAGGCCATGACTAAGTTGATATTTAAAAAGGAGGAGTTATTGAAGATAAACCAAACAATGTGTGAAAATTTAAAAATATAACAAAGAGGACATGGCATGTTAGAGCTGTGGAAAACGTCCAGAGAGCCTAACCAGTGAGAATGGGCTAGCCCACAAACTGCTTTCTGCTCTTGCTGAGGATGCCCCTGAGAGATATATAAAGCCACTGAGGCCTTTCAGCAAGTATACTATATTACGAAAGTTTTGCTTTTTAAAAAGTTCAATCTGGTTACAGCTTGGAGAATGGACTGGAGTCTGACAAATTTGCAATTATATATACACTTAGGTAATGGATATAATTCCCAATCAAAGATAAAGCTACCATAGATATTAAAGCTAGGAGAAAAAAGGATGGAGAAATTTGTGGAAAATTGGGAGACTAGGGTGTAATAAATAAAATAGATATGTATCAGTAAGGGATCTTAATGGATTACAACTGAGATGGTGTAACAGATGGTGTGTATCAGAGTTAGCCTGCCCTTATCCTAATTTATCAGACCGCAAGTGTCACCATAATGCACACCCTTACCTATGCTGGTATTCTAGCTTGTCAGAATCTAGACTGAGAATGTTGTTAGATCATGTTTTCTCCTTCGATTTTTTTTTTAAGAAACAGAGAGAGAGAGAGGAGAAGAGAAGGAGGTGGAAAGGAAGAAAGGAGAGATTGACCATGAGGCGAAGAAATGAAAAAGAAAGTAAAAAAGAAAGAATAGAGCATTCGTATAAAGAAGTCAATAAAATCGTAATGCTTTCTTTCATACAAACTTGGCTTTTAATCTTGACTTCATCACTTAAAGGCACGCAAGTTTTACAAGTTGTTTGATGTTTCTATACTCAGTTTCTTCATTTGTAAAATGTAATTTCTTTTCTTAAATTTTTTAACAATTATTTATTTTTGAGAGACAAAGAGTGACAGAGAATGAGCAGGGGAGGGGCAGAGAGAAGGAGAGAGACACAGAATCTGAAGCAGGCTCCAGGCTCCAAACTGTCAGCACAGAGGCCGACACAGGGCTTGAACCCATGGGGCTCAAACCCATGAACCGTGAGAATATGACCTGAGCCGAAGTTGGACGCTTAACGAACTGAGCCACCCATGCTCCCCATGTAAAGTGTAATTTCTCAAGGATTTTACTAACTAGTATGATAAAACATATAAGGTGCTGTTTTAAAACAGTGCCTGAAATATAATAAGTTATTTAAAAATATGTCTCTCTTTCTCAGTCTTCACAGTCTATTGATTTTCTATTCTATGCCAGGCACAATCAGGCATTAAATTATGTATAGTAATTAAGAGCATAGGCCAAAATGCAGAAGTGTGTGTGTGTGTGTGTATTTGAAAGCATCAGAGAGCTACCAAATTAGGAACACTTGTGGATTGTGAGAACAAGATGCAGGAGTTCAGGTTGATAATGCAAGCCCTACATTCTGCGTTGCTTTTCCTATTTAGATATTTTGATTTTTGTTGAGACTTCTGAATGGTTGAAATCTGGCAGAGGTTTCAAAAGCCTTTGGAGTTATGAGGACAAAAATTGGAGTTCAGAGCTCATGAACAATAAGGAAATATTTTAATACCATAGGCTCTCAGCTGGAACCCCTTAAAGGACTATGTGCAACTAATTGGGGTGATTCAGAAATAGATCATCTCTTAAAAATTCAGAAGCCCTGGGGCGCCTGGGTGGCTTAGTCGGGTGAACGTCCGACTTTCGCTTGGGTCATGATCTCGCGGTTCGTGGGTTCGAGCCCCGCGTCGGGCTCTGTGCTGACTGCCAGCTTGGAGCCTGGAGCCTGCTTCAGATTCTGTGTCCCCCTCTCTCTCTGACCCTCCCCTGCTCACGCTGTCTCTCTCTCTCTCCTAGAAATAAATAAAAATATTTAAAAAAAAAAAATTCAGAAGCCCTGCTCTGGATAAACTCTCATTAGCATTAAGTTAATCTACAGCTATCCTTGCCAGAGTAACAGTAAATCCTCTATGGAAGAAAACGTTATTCAGATCTGCATCTAATTATTTCTTCATAGACCATTTCTGGAGTTCAACAAGATTTTCAATCATATCAGGACACAACTTCACACAATTTAAAACCAAGAGAAGAAATAGACTATAAAAACAAACCTACACAGGCATTTTGGAGCTTTCAAATGCAGTAATTAATTGAACTTAATAACCCAGTTGATGTTTTTAGTAGGAAATTGTACACAGCTGAAGAGAAAATTAGTAAACTCAAAGATGTATTGGAAGAAATTCATAGATTAGAATTCAGAAAGCCTAAAAGTTAGAAAAATTTGAAAAACAAGAGAGACATAAAAGCTTTAACATATATAATGTGGAGCTTTAAAAAAAGAAAATGGGATAGAAAAGTATTTGAAAGATGTCAGCGATTTTTCAAAATAAATTATAAACAAGAATCCACAAGTTAAAGGCAGACTTTACAACTAAAACACAATTTAAAAAATTATACCTAGATGCATTACAGCAATGACTAAATTAAGGATTTTTTAGTTTTTAAATTTATTTGAGAGAGAGAGAGAGAGAAATATTAGGGGCAGAGAGAGAGGAGGAGAGAGAGTTTCCCAAGCAGGCTGCTCCATGCTGTCAGTGCAAAGCCTAATGTGGGGCTTGAACTTACAAACTGTGAGATTATGACCTGAGCCAAAATCAAGAGTGGGATATTCAATCAATTGAGTCACCCAGGGATCCCTAAATTAACTGATTTTTATTTATTTTATTTATTTATTTATTTTTTTACAAATAGTTTATTGTCAAATTAGTTTCCTCATAACACTCAGTGTTCATCCCCACAAGTGTCCTCCTCCATGCTAACTGATTTTTAAAAGCGTCTTAGAAGAGTGTCTGGAAAAATAAACACCCTATTATTGTAGTTAAATTTTTTTACTATTATTTTTGTTATTTATACCTATTTTTTTCTATGTAAGAAAACTGGATTATCTGGTGAATCAATTTAGAAGTGTGTGATGATATATCATTCATCTAAGATATTGACATTGACAATCTCTTACAAGTATATTTTTATGTGTTGTACAAATCTTTTCATGTGTTTAATGTGTATCTTTTTAAAGTTCCTTAAAGCAAGTTGATACTATAATTCTCAACAACAACAAAAGTGACAGGATAATGGAATCATAAAACTGAGTGTTTACCACCAACAAAACAACACAAATAGAACTTTTGAATGATATATTTCAGAAGAAAACAAAGAAAGCAACTTGGTTGTAGGAAGAGTAGAGTGCAAAGCAAATAGTAATACTAAGTAAACTTAAGCAAATATTATTTATATAAAATAATTAAAACCACATGTATAAATTGTCATGCTTTTTAAAAAGATAAAGTATAAAAAAGTAAAGCAAAGCCAATAAGTAACAGAAAAAGAAAAAGAAAAAATGAAAAGAAATAACAAAGAAAGCAAAACTATGAAAAGCAAGACATACATAAAGCTCAAAGTAAGATAATAAAAATAAATCTACTCATCATAGCTGTTAATAACTAAATTTGCCAATTACAATACGTAAATGATCAGATTTGTTTAAAAAAAAAATCCAGCAGGGGCGCCTGGGTGGCTTAGTCGGTTAGGCATCCGACTTTCGCTTAGGTCATGATCTCGCGGTTCGTGGGTTCAAGCCCCACGTCGTGCTCTGTGCTGACTGCCAGCTCTGAGCCTGGAGCCTATTTCGGAGTCTGTGTCTCCCTCTCTCTCTGACCCTCCCCTGCTCATGCTGTCTCTCTATCCTAGAAATAAATAAAACATTAAAAAAAAAATCCAGCAACGTGCTATTTTTAAAAGGCATATCTAGATGTGCCTGGGTAGCTGAGTCGGTTGAGCATCTAACTCTTGATTTTGTCTCAGGTCATGATCTCACAGTTGTGAGATTGAGTCACGGATCGGGCTCCATGCTGATCTTGGAGCCTGCTTGGGATTCCCTCTCCCTTCCTCTCTCTGCCCCTCCCCAACATGCTTGCAGAGGTATGTGTGTGCTCTCTCTCTCAAAATAAATAGATAAACTTTTAAAAGGTATATCTAAAACATAAGAACAAAGAAATATCAAATATAAAAAAGATACACAAATACAAACGGAAGAAAACTTAAAAAAAGCCCTTAATTTAGTGGAAAACAAGTATTAAGACCTAAAATAATCATTGGACAATTCAAAACCACACTTAGATACCACCTCACGCTGCTCAGAGTGGCTAAAATGAGCAAATCAGAGGACACAAGATACTGGCGAGGATGTGGAGAAACAGGCACCCTCCTACACTGTTGGTGGCAATGTAAACTGGTGCAGCCCCACTGGAAAACAGTGTGGAGGTTCCTCAAAAAATTAACAATAGAGCTCCCCTATGACCCAGCAATAGCACTGCTAGAAATTTACCCAAGGGATGCAGGAGTGCTGATGCATAGGGGCACATGTACCCCCAGTGCTCATAGCAGCACTCTCAACAATAGCCAAAACATGGAAAGAGCCTAAGTGTCCATCAATGGACGAATGGATCAAGATGTGGTTTATCTATACGATGGAATACTACATGGCAATGAGAAGAATGAAATCTGGCCATGTGTGGAAACATGGATGGAACTTGAGGGTGTTACGCTGAGCGAAATAAGTCAGGCAGAGAAGGACAGATACCATATGTTTTCATGTATAGGAGGATTGAGAGGAACTTAACTGAGGACCATGGGGTAGAAGAAGGGGGGGAAATGGTGGGGGAAAGGGAGAGAGGCAAACCATGAGAGACTCTTGAATGCTGACAAAAACTGAGGACTGATAGATGTGGGGGGGAGGGGGGATGGGCATGGAGGAGGGCACTTATGGGGATGAACACTGGGTGTTATATGGAAACCAACTTGACAATAAACTAAAAGAATAAAATGATCATTGAACTAAATAGGTAAATAGAACATTTGAATTAAAAGCTCAGAAATTTTGAGATGCATTGCCTGATTTCAAATCCTGGCAGTACAGTTTACAAGCTTTTTGACTTTTTTTTAAAAGATATATTTATTAGCCATTTCAATACTCTCTTTTTTGAAGGACCAGTTCAAAACAGTTTCCATGTTTGTATTTTTTTTTTTTGACTGAATACATTACTTAGTTTGAAAATCCTTTTTTACTTATATGTAAAGGATAATCATTGTATCTGTCTCTGGAGGTTGTTGTGAAGATTAATTGACCTAAAGTTTGCAAAGCATTTAGAACCTTGGCTCTTAGAGAATACCAAACCCATGTATGTGTTTCTTAAAAGGAACAAGATTGTTAATGAAGTAAATTGATAGTGTAAAATTTTCACTTTAGATTACTTTTCAAATTTATTTTTCATCAGTAATTAGAGTAATATGGGAAGTCCAACAGGTTTTTATTTTCCGTTTAAAAAATTATTTTCTAAAAATTGGCAGAGTGCTTGAATTGCTGAGAAGAACAACTAACTGCATAGAAAATAAAATCCTAAATAACCAAGAGCTGACTAGCAGAATGTTGGTATATGAAAGAAAATATTCAAAATTATGATTGAGGGGCGCCTGGGTGGATTAGTCAGTTAAGCAGCTGACTTCGGCTCAGTTCATGATCTCGCGGTTTGTGAGTTCGAGTCCCGCGGCCGGCTCTGTGCTGACAGCTCAGAGCCTGGAGCCTGCTTCAAATTCTGTGTCTCCTTCTTTCTCTGCCCTTCCCCTGTTCACTCTTCGTCTCTCAAAAATAAATAAATATTAAAACAAAACAAAACAAAATTATGATTGAAAAACGTCATCTTAGAAACTCTATTTTGTATAGAGACATTGAAAACTATATTACCACCAAAAGGACAAATTTGGAGTTTGTGATTCTCCATTCCATGTCTTTACTGATCATTTGAATAATTAGATGTCCAGATAAGAAAATCATTCATAGTCCTTGCTATTCTGATTATTTTAACATAAACATGGCCACCAAGACCAATGGTAACTGATCTTTCTCTAAAACAAAATAAAAATATCAACATTTTGTTGATAGAAAGAATCTGAGTAACATTGACCTCCCTTTCTAAAAGAGCTATTTGTTGCTTTAATGAAGGAAAACAATTAGATACTGTCTTTAAAGATGACAAGTTAAATTCACAAACATCTGGTGTTTGGGCAGTCTGCTGGATAATTTGAAATGGTCTAAAGGACACATATTTCCTGTTATAGGGAGTTAATATGCCCATAATGAAAATGCTGTTTGATTCATTTGTTGTTTTTTTCCCTCCATCTTTTCTAAAGATGAAGATTTTCAGCTGTTTTTATTAGTCTCAAATTAAGATTTAAATAGGCCAGAACATCCATTTCTGAGAAGAGTGACATTGTAAAATTAAAGACTCACATTTGTGCCCCAAAGTAAAAAATGACGGTAAGTCTTTATTCTCAGTCTCATTTTTGTGTGAGCTCAATAGTGTTAATAAAACAAAACAAAACAAACAAGTAAAAAAAGCCATTGAAATGACTTTTGGATTACCATCAACTTATCAGAAAACTTCTGAGTTTAGTGACTTTTCTCTTTATTTGGACAAAGTGTGAAAAAAAGATTGAGAACACTCATTCCTAACAAATACATGACAAATACCATATGCTCTTGTTTTTAAGAAACTTACTGAACAAAGTGAAAATTTGTTAATTTTTATGGTAATATTGTTTTCAGTCCCTCTGGGTTATGGAGTTTAAAGAACTAACATGTAACACAGTGATTGTAACACTAATGTTAAAACTCTGCGAGCCAGTGATATCCACACTTTGGGTAATGTCACAATTTGAGATTTGTATAAAATTGTGACTCTTTCCTCAGAAAATGCACTTAGACAAATGTATCCTGTGTGTGGTATACAACTTCAGGAGTTTCTTCAGTCTCTCTATCAATTTGTGGGTCTATAAGAATCCTTGGAACAAAGTACCTACCCTCTGTAGAAGAATATGATGATTTGTTCTTTTGAGAAAAAAATATATTATGCCTACATAGTGACGTATATAATCAACTTGCCGTGAGAATTATTCCTGGCGCTTCTGTATTGTTCTCTTCTTCTGTTTGTGCAAAATGCCATTAAAAAAATGTAGTCCAAGAAAATTTCCTTTCCTAAAAATAAACGCCCTGGAAGATTGTACTAATGCATATGAATAGTCAAAGTGTAGCTAGATAATCACCAATATCAAGCCACTAGTTTCCCTTCCCAAACTAACTGTTGATAGTGAGCTTTCTTCAAGAATTATAGAACTTTCTTTGAAGAAATTACCTTTTACCTGCGCTTTCCCCTCCACAGACTACTTCTAAGTATTTAACATGAGCTTTTTTTCTATTTGGAACCTTACCAGCAAAATAGGATTATTTGTACTCATTCCCTAAGATATACAGCAACACCCATGGATGGGCTTGGCAGTGATTACACATAGGTTTTACTGACTTATCTTGAAATTCACAGGTATATTTTGTTCCATGGAGATGCAGTTTGAAAACAAGTAACCAAAACTGAAGGTGGTGGGTGCATGAATGGAGGGCAGTCCCTCTCCAGCATTCTGACAGTGGGATGTACCTTGTCTCTGCCCAGTGCTGGATTTTCTTGAGTCCCAGCCTTGAAGTTATAATATCAGGCTCCTAGACACTAAAAGTATCTATTTACACTAAAAGTGTCCATTTCTACCCCTGTCACAAGAAAACCATCAAGATTTAATCCAGCAGATCAAAACTTTGAGAAATAATAAAATTAGTAGCTCCTCATTGATTCTTTGCATCATTTTCCACAAGGTAACATCTGATACCAGCTCCTGTACATGAGGAAAATGAACTTTTGTGCTGCACATTTCAACAACTGTACATTGTCAACCCTTAACATTAGAGGAGAAAAATCAGAAGAAATGAGTAAAGAAGAAAGAATTTTCAGACCTTTGTTAAACATCTGAAATACTATGATCCTGATATTTAAATTTCTGAAAAGATTTAGGACAGTTCATACAAAAGTCATTACAAGTCTCACTTCTTTACAGATTATCTCATAGTTGACAAACTGGAACTGACCAAAACTATATTCTGGAACCACTATAGAGTAAAAAACCATAGAAACTCTCTGAAGACCAATGTGATAGCCTCTCAACTCGTTTGGATTAAAAGCATATTATGTAATCATCAGCAGTGAAGACAAAGTTATGGATGTGCTTCTATTTCAAACAGAACTATGTTGTAATGGGGATTAAGAATTATTAGCAGATTCATTTGGATTCTTTTTCTTGGATCAGTAAACATAAATAAAAGTGGGCTCTTAGAAAGTTAAACATAACAGAGCAAATGCAGACATGCTTGCAGGTAAAATTGTGATACTGAATATGAAGTTTAAGATTAGTGTTTCTGAGACATTTATCTGAAAAATGAATATGTGAGGATATTCTTCCACAATTCCTTCATTCAAATAATATGAAATTATTTGTAGGGACACCATTTTAGCTTTTCTTGCCCTGTTTTGTTTTTCAAATAACCATGACCTACTACTGATATTAAATACAAAAATCACATGCAACTCTAGATTGAATAAAGACAATTCCTTCTATTTTGTTACAGGGACTTCATAGTTCACTGCTTTTCTTCCTCTGAACTTTGAAGGATGTTAAAAATTGAGGAAAATGTAATTTTACAAAAACTGGTAGCTTCTAAATGTCAGTATAATGTCTGATGTTATGTTTTATTTCATAGTAAATTAAATTACTTCGTACTGTATCAAATGTGTTTCCAAACGGAAAGCCAAAACCTACATAAACTATTTTGCCAAAAAATTATCTGCCATGGTTCTCATTGTTGATATAGAGTTTAAATGAAGACCTTAGGTGAAGAGGGAAAGTGCATCTTTACATCCAGCCTTCTTGGCAACAGAAGAAAGTGCTGCATTGTTCTTCAGACAAACCACCCCCATTAGAGCTCAAGATGTTCTTTTCCTTCTAATCCTCATTTGTACCCCTTAGCCATTTGTTTAGAATTAAATTAACTACAATTTGGAAAATGTGGATGAAAGGTAGTGCATTGAGTAGATATCACATGTTTCCTGAATGGTGCCTGTTCAGCCTCTTTCACAGCCATTCATTGTGCTTGAAAGGGTGTAGTGTGTGAATTGTTGGACTGTCACTCTGCAGAGAAGTCTGGCAGCCAGTATTGCCATGGAAACCGCAGGAAAACGACAATTAACAAAAATGGCTCCGATTTTTTTCTTCCTTTTTCTACTCTTTAGAAATAGAGAGGATATCTCCCCTTTAGAACGTGCACAACACTCATATACACAAAACACATAGGCACACATGAGGAAGAAAACAATATTTAAAATTCTACTTACAATTGGATTCCTCGAAAGATCAGTGATTTTTTAAATTATATTTCAAATATAAAATATTTATAAATGTTTTTCTCAACTTATTCCACCCTCCCCCTTTCAGTTTTTGTTCTTCTCAGACTTTGAAAGGATTCTTTGGAAATATCCTTAGGTAAATGACTGTTAATGAGCAGAATCTGTGATTTTAACCCTGGCACATTCATTGGACTTTTAATTAGTCCTTCTTACCATCATTCTTGTGACAGAAACACAATGTAGACCTAAAAGCTTAAACCAAAAGGAGGTTCTATTTAGATTTGTCAACTTTAGTTTAAGTTAGAATATCAGGAAAAGAGGGTTAGTTATGGCCAGTATCACTAGAGTTTGTGACTGAAGAGTTAACAGCAAAATGAGTAAATGTTTATGCCACTATTAATACTAAAAATGCATTGCAATCCAAACTTTATCGGACTGATATTCTTTAAAAAGTCTATTTGTAAATAAAGGAAATGATTGTACATTGTAAGTATCATAATTAAAGTAACATGTGAGTGAGGAAACATTGAGACTATGTGTCAGATATTCCATTAAATGAAATACTGTGCTTTGCAGATTAAGTGAAAAAAGATACTTAGAAGTATAAGAAAGAATGCTTCTTTTGTATATGGTATTTAAAATCTGTCCTTTAATAGCCTTATGAAAAACTACAATACTATAATAATAGTATTATTATATATATAATACTGTATAATTATAGTCCAGCAGTGACTTTGAGTTTGCTCTGACTTTAGTAGATATTGAAAAAAGTTTTCCATCAAAATGAAATGGCATACTTACTATTTCATAAAACACCTTATTGGGCATCCCTAAAATTCTAGGCAAGCTTTCAGAAATCATTCTTATAACTTCCCAAACCAAGTAAGACTTAGGCAGTTCTGAACTATGTGTTCCATAACTTTTCTCCAACATTCTTTGTCTCTTCTATTTGACAATATTTACTTCTTATTGTAAAAAAGAGCCATTTAAACATAAAATTCCAGGAGATATTTTCAGGCAAGGATGTAACCTCTTTTTCCAAATTTTATAATCTGGGTGAGTTTTTGTTTTTTTTTTAAAGAGCCTGTTTTCACAGATAAAAAAAATTTAGATTGTACTTTAGTGTGGCTGAACAGATAATATCTTTATGAAGTAACTCTAAAACAGATATTTAGAAAATAAGGAGGTATTATAGACTTGCACATTCTCATATTTTGGGAGCATATTAGTCATTTATACTACAAAAGTACTAATGAAAGTATTAGACATGTTAGGAAGGCAGTATTTGAGAAAAAAGTCATGTGAAATTTTGAAAGGTGTGTGTGATTTTGAATTGAAATTAAGCAAAACTTGGCATTTTTAACAAGAGGAAACCACAGTGTAGTGACTTTCAAATTCTCTACTCCTGTGCAATTCTATTTTTGGCTATATTTAACTTATAATAAATTGTATCGTTGAGATGGACAAAACTTTAGAGAAGAATCCATGAGGCATATGAGAAGACAATTATTTTTAATTCATAGTGCAGATTTCTACAATAAAGAAGTTGAAAACCTACTGTCCTAAAATAAAAACATAAGTGATTAACCCAGCCATTATTATGACTATATTTCATTAACAAAAACTCATATAGCATCATTTGTGTGCCAGATAGCTTCAGGATGATAAATCTGGGTAATGGTCAGTAAATAAGTTTGGAATTCATGAGAGTTACTGAGGTATTAACTTCACCAACATATTTAGAATCATCAAAAACAATGTACAGTTAATAGTACACATTTAGTTTACTTACTAAGTTACCCCAAGTACCTAGACCGGTAACTGACATAAACTCGCCACTGCAAAACATGCTTGTTTAGTAAACTAGCCTCCCTCTTTTTTTTTTTTTTTTACAAATAGTTTATTGTCAAATTAGTTTCCACATAACACTCAGTGTTCATCCCCATAAGTGTCCTCCTCTATGCCCATCCCTCCTCCCCCCACATCCATCAGTCCTCAGTTTTTGTCAGCATTCAAGAGTCTCTCATGGTTTGCCTCTCTCCCTTTCCCCCACCATTTCCGCCCTTCTTCTCCCCCTTGTTCCTCAGTTAAGTTCCTCCTAATCCTCCTATACGTGCAAACATATGATATTTGTCCTTCTCTGCCTGACTTATTTCGCTCAGCATAACACCCTCAAGGTCCATCCATGTTGCTACACATGGCCAGGTTTCATTGTTTCTCATTGCCATGTAGTATTCCATGGTATAGATAAACCACATCTTCTTGATCCATTCATCTGTTGATGGACACTTAGGCTCTTTCCATGTTTTAGCTATTGTGGAGAGTGCTGCTATGAACATTGGGGTACATGTGCTCCTATGCATCAGCATTTCTGTATCCCTTGGGTAAATTCCTAGCAGTGCTATTGCTGGGTCATAGGGGAGTTCTATTGTTAGTTTCCTGAGGAACCTCCACACTGTTTTCCAGAGGGGCTGTACCAGTTGACATTCCCACCAACAGTGTAGGAGGGTGCCCGTTTCTCCACATTCTCGCCAGCATCTAGAGTTCTCTGATTTGCTCATTTTAACCACTCTGACTACTAGCCTCCCTCTTTCACTCCCTTTGTCACTTAATGACGAATCAAGGAGTTCTTTAACATGTATATTTTCTTATTTTAGACTTTCCCTCGATAAGTTTCATTTAAAGCTGTTGGGTTATGGATGTATACATCTGTAGCACTGATTAACATATATTTCAAATTTGTTGACCATTTCCTTATGATTCTTGTAATTTTTGAATGATTTATAGCCAATATGGAATGACTGTGTTATAACAAATTAAGAAGTTATGTACACAAATGTCACTAAAATTACATATGTAAATCTTGTTTCCTTTTATATTTTCCTTATTTTTCATTTAAAGTAACCTTATATTTTTCTCCATATTCTAGTATAAGACATCAAATAAAAAGAAAATGATGAAATAAAAAGACAAAGAAAACAAGAGATGAGAAAGGAGAAGAATGTGTGAAAAATGAAAGAAATAAGTGGACTTAAGAGCAAGAAAGAATTGGGGCTCCTGGGTGGCTTAGTCGGTTAAGCGTCCGACTTTCGCTTAGGTCACGATCTCGCGGTTTGTGGGTTCGAGCCCCGAGTCGGGCTCTGTGCTGACTGACAGCTCGGAGCCTGGAGCCTGTTTCAGTCTGTGACTCCCTCTCTCTCTGACCCTCCCCTGCTCACGCTGTCTCTCTCTCTCTCCTAGAAATAAATAAAAATATTTTTAAAAATTTTTTAAATAAAAAATTTAAAAAAAGAGCAAGAAGGAATAATAAAATACATCATATTATATTTATCACCATAACTGAGGACTGAGAGTTAGATTCAAGAGAGTGATCTTCTTGATTATATGTTAACTATCTTATTAATCAATTTCTGAGTACATATCCAAGTGCTTCTACCTGTTTCCTTTTTTAAATTTATTTTTAATTCTTTTGATATTTATTTATTATTTTTTAAAATAGTCTATTATCAAGTTGGTTTCCATATAACACCATGCTCATCCCCACAAGTGCCCTCGTCCATGCCCATCACCCCCCTCCGCCTACCCCCACTTCCATCAGCCCTCAGTTTGTTCTCAGCATTAAAGAGTCTCTCATGGTTTGCCTCCCTCCCTCTCCCCCACTATTTTTCCCTTTCTTATCCCCCATGGTCCTCTGTTAAGTTCCTCTAATCCTCCTATACGTGCAAACATATGGTATCTGTCCGTCTCTGCCTGACTTATTTCGCTCAGCATAACACCCTCGAGTTCCATCTATGTTGCTACACATGGCCAGATTTCATTGTTTCTCATTGCCATGTAGTATTCCATCGTATAGATAAACCACATCTTCTTGATCCATTCGTCCATTGATGGACACTTAGGCTCTTTCCATGTTTTGGCTATTGTTGAGAGTGCTGCAGTGAACATTGGGGTACATGTGTCCCTATGCATCTGCATTCCTGTATCCCTTGGGTAAATTCCTAGCAGTGTTATTGCTGGGTCATAAGGGAGTTCTAATGTTACGTTTTTGAGGAACCTCCACACTATTTTCCAGTGGGGCTGCACCAGTTTACATTGCCACCAACAGTGTAGGAGGGTGACCATTTCTCCACATCCTCGCCAGCATCTAGAATTCTCTGATTTACTCATTTTAGCCACTTGACCGGCGTGAGGTGGTATCACAGTGTGGTTTTTATTTCTATTTCCCTGTTGATGAGTGACACTGAGCATCGTTTCATGTGTCTTTTGGCCATCTGGATGTCCTCTTTGGAGAAGTGTCTGTTCATGTCTTCTGCCCATTTCTTCACTGGGTTGTTTGTTTTTCGGGTGTGGAGTTTGGTGAGTTCCTTATAGATTTTGGATACTAGCCCTTTATCTGATGTGTCATTGTCAACTATCTTTTCCCGTTCTGTTGATTGCCTATTAGTTTTATGGATCGTTTCCTTTGCTTTGCAGAAGCTTTTTATCTTGGTGAGGTCCCAATAGTTCATTTTGCTCTTGATTCCCTCGTCTTAGGGAATGTGTCAAGTAAGAAATTGCTGCGGTGGAGGTCAAGGAGGTTGTTTCCTGCTTTCTCCTCTAGGGTTTTGATGGTTTCCTGTCTCACATTCAGGTCCTTTCTCCATTTTGAGTTTATTTTTGTGTATGGTGTGAGAAAATGATCTAGTTTTATTCTTCTGCATGTTGCTGTCCAGTTCTCCCAGCACCATCTGTTAAAGAGGCTGTCTTTTTCCCATTGGATATTCTTTCCTGCTTTGTCAAAGATTAGCTGGCTGTACAATTTTGGGTCCAATTCTGAGGTCTCTATTTTATTCCATTGGTCTATGTGTCTGTTTTTGTGCCAATACCATACTGTCTTGATGATGACAGCTTCGTAGTAAAGGCTAAAGTCTGGGATGGTGATGCCTCCTGTTTTGCTTTTCTTCTTCAATATTACTTTGGCTATTCGGGGTCTTTTGTGGTTCCGTACAAATTTTAGGATAGTTTGTTCTAGCTTTGAGAAGAATGCTGGTGCAATTTTGATTGGGATTGTATTGAAGGTATAGATTGTTTTGGTTAGTAACGACATTTTAACAATATTTATTCCTCCTATCCATGAGCATGGAATATTTTTCCATTTCTTTGTGTCTTCTTCAAAAACACAAAAAACTTCCTTCATAAGTTTTCTATAGTTTTCATCATACAAATCTCTTATATCCTTGGTTAGGTTTATTCCTAGGTATTTTAGTTTTATTGTGCAATTGTGAATGGGATCAGTTTCTTGATTTCTCTTTCTGTTGCATCATTGTCGGTGTATAAAAATGCAACCGATTTCTGTACATTGATTTTGTATCCTGCAACTTTACTGAATTCATGGATCAGTTCTAGCAGGCTTCTGCTGGAGTCTGTCGGGTTTTCGATGTAGAGTATCATGTCGTCTGCGAAAAGTGAAAGTTTGAATTCATTTTTGCCAATTCTGATGCCTTTTGTCTCCTTTTGTTGTCTGATGACTGATGCTATGACTTCCAACACCATGGTAAACAACAGTGGTGAGAGTGGACATCCCTGTAGTGTTCCTGATCTCAGGGGGAAAGCTCTCAGTTTTTCCCCGTTGAGGATGATGTTAGCTGAAGGCTTCTCATAGATGGCTTTTATGATGTTTAAGTAGGTTCCTTCTATCCCAACTTTCTCGAGGGTCTTTATTAAGAAAGGATGCTGTATCCTGTTGAATGCTTTTTCTGCATCTATTGACAGCATCATATGGGCATTTATCTTTTCTTTTGTTGATGTGGTGCATCACATTGATTGATTTGACCATATTGAACCAGCCCTGTAACCCGGGAATGAATCCCACTTGATCTTAGTGGATAATTCTTTTTATGTGCTGTTGGATTCGATTTGCAAGTATCTTGTCGAGGATTTTTGCATCTGTATTCAGCAAGGATATTGGCCTGTAGTTCTCTTTTTTTTGTTGGGTCTCTGTCTGGCTTGGGGATCAAAAATTAGTCTGGAAGTTTTCCTTCAATTTCTGTTTTTTGGAGTAGCTTGAGAAGAATGGGTATTAATTCTGTTTTAAATGTCTGGTAGAATTCCCCAGGGAAGCCATCTGGCCCTGGGCTCTTAGTTGTTGGGAGATTTTTGATAACTGATTCACTTTCTTCACTAATTATTGTTCTTTCAGATTTTTTATCTCCTCCCTAGTGAATTTTCATAGTGAGTGTGTGTTTAGAAATTTGTCCACATTTTCTAAGTTGTCCAATTTGTTGGCATATAGTTTTTCATAGTATTCCCTGATTATTGCTTGTATTTCTGAGGGGTTGGCTGTAATAAGTCCATTTTCATTCATGATTTTGAGTGCTTTCTCTTTTCTTTGTGCTTTGGTATTTGAGTGCTTTCTCTTTTCTTTTTGAGTAGCCTGGATAGAGGTTTGTCAGTTTTGTTTATTTTTTCAAAAAACCAACTCTTGGTTTCATTGACCTGTTCAATGTTTTTGTTTGTTTGTTTGTTTCTATATTGTTTATTTCTGCCCTGATTTTTATTATTTCTCTTCTCCTACTGGTTTGAGGTGCTCTTGTTACTCTCCCTCTAGTGCCTTTAGGTGCACTGTTAGATTTTGCACTTGCGCTTTTTCTAATTACTTGAAATAGTCTCAGGACTGCCTTTGCTGCATCGCATAGACTTTGGATTGTTGTATTTTCATTTTCATTTGTTTCCATATATTTTTAAATTTCTTCTCTAATTGCCTGACTGGTCCATTCATTCTTTAGTAAGGTGTTCTTTAACCTCCTTGTTTTTGGAGGTTTTTCAGACTTCTTTCTGTGATTGATTTCAAGTTTTATAGCATTGTGATCTGAAAGTGTGCATGGTATGATCTCAATCTTTTATATTTATTGAGGGCTGCTTTATGTTCCAGTATGTGATCTATCTTGGAGAATGTGCCATGTGCACTTGAGAAGAAAGTGAATTCCATGGCCTCAGGATGTAGAGTTCTAAATATATGTCAGATTCATCTGGTCCAATGTGTCATTCAAGTCCATTGTGTCTTTATTGATTTTCTGTCTAGCTGATCTATCCATCGCTGTCAGTGGAGTATTAAAGTCTCCTGTTATTAGCACATTCTTATCCATAAGGTTGTTTCTGTTTGTGATTAATTGTTTTATATATTTAGGTGTTCTCATATTTGGTGCGTAGACAGTTATAATTGTTAATTCTTCCTGATGTATAGACCCTGTAATTATTATGTAATGCCCTTCCTCCTCCTTTGTTACTGTCCTTTACTTTCAAGTCCAATTTGTCTGATATAAGTATAGCTACTCCAGCTTTCTTTTGACTTACAGTAGCATGATAGATATGTCTCCATTCCCTTACTTTCAATCTGAGGTGACTTCATGTCTAAAATGATTCTTTTTAGACAGCAAATAGATGGATTTTGTTGTTGTATCCATTCTGCTGTCCTATGTCTTTTGATTGGGGCATTTAGTCTGTTTACATTCAGTGTTATTATTGAAAAATATGGGTTTAGAGTCATGTCCTTTGTGGGATTCATGCTTGTGGTGGTGCCTCTGGTATCTTGTGTTCCATGCAACATTTCCCTCAGACAGGCCCCCTCAAGATTGCTTGTAAGGCTGGTTTAGTGGTGACGAATTCTTTCAATTTTTGTTTATTTGGAAAGACTTTTATCTCTCCTTCTATTCTGAATGACAGGCTTGCTGGATAAAGGATTCTTAACTGCATATTTTTTTCTGTTCATCACATTGAAGATTTCCTGCCATTCCTTTCTGGTCTGCTAAGTTTCAGTAGATAGGTCTGTTACCACTCTGATAGGTTTCCCTTTGTATGTTAGGGCCCTTTTATCCCTAGGTGCTTTCAGAATTCTCTCTTTGTCCTTATATTTTGCCAGTTTCACTATGATATGTCGTGCAGAAGATCGATTCACGTTATGTCTGAGGGGAGTTCTTTGTGCCTCTTGGATTTCAATGTCTGTTTCCTTCCCCCGATTGGGGAAGTTCTCTGCTATAATTTGTTCAAGGACTCTTATAGCGCCTTTCCCTCTCTCTTCCTTCTTCAGGAATTCCTATGATATGGACATTACTCCATTTGATTGTATCGCTGAGCTCTTGAACTCTCCTTTCGTGTTCCTGGATCAGTTTACCTCTCTTTTTCTCTGCTTCCTTTTTTTCTATAATTGTGTCTTCTAAATCACTTATTCTCCTTTCTGTCTCTTCAGTCCGTGCATTGGACGCCTCTATTTTATTATGCATCTCATTTATAGCGTTTTAAAATTCATCACAACTCTTTTTAAGCTCCATAGTCTTTGTAGCAATAGTTTCTCTGAAATCTTCCATGCCTTTTTCAAGCCCAGCGATTGATTTTATTATTGTTCTAAATTATTGTTCATTTTGCTTATATCTGTTTTGAGCAGTTCTTTAGCTGTCAATTCTTCCTGGAGTGTCTTTGGAGGGAGTTCTTCCGTTTCGTCACTTTGGTTAACTTTCTATTCTTGTTAGTTTTATAAGCTTGTTATGCACTCTGCACCTGCCAGTGCTGCTGTACCAAAGAAGGGTCTTTGACTTTCCAGGGCCTGTCTGTTCAGAAAGTGTTCTTTGAATGGTGTCTCTTAGTTTCTCTTGTTATGACCTTGGTTATTTTATTTTCCTACTCGTAGTGGTATTTGGGCCTCTCCACCATGTGTACTTTGGCTTGTTTCTTGAGGTAGCCCTGGGGAAAAAAAACAGACAGACAAACACACAGGGAGCAAAGGCACACAAATGCACAGACAAATCCAACAAACATGCAAACTGAAAGGGAAAAAGAAAAAGAAAGGAAGGGACACATACAAAAAAATAAAAAAGAGGAAGGAGTGAAGACAAATAATAATAATAATAATACATAGAAAAGAAAAAAGAAGAAAAGAAAAGGAAAAAGAAAAAAACCCAATAGACAAAGGACGGTCTAATGCATAGAACGAGAATTCCCAGCTACAAATAAAGAGCCGGGTGTATGTTGTGCTGATGGAAGAGTATATACAAATATAGAAATGACAGGGCTGGAGGAAGTGAAATTGGAAATGAAATGAACAGGCAGAAAGACTAAGAGGCTTAATTCAGAGCAAGAAAGAAGGGAATATGGTTGGAGAGGAGGCAAAAGAAATGATGAAATTGCTACTCAGAGAAACTATATAGTATGATTACTCCAGAGAGAAAATGATAAAAAAGGTAGCGGTGGAGGTATAGAATTTACATCTAGAGAATGGATTAAATGTGACTGTTTAAGCAAGCCAGTGTCCAGAATTAATCATGGCAGTGCATCCATGTTGGTGTTGCCCAGGCTCTGGTAAAAGAAAAAAAGGGGAGAGGGCAGTTCTCTAGCGCGGATGGGTGTGGTTTGGTCCAGTGCGTCCTGCGGGTGTCCTGTCTTGGTGGTTGTGGGGAGAAAAGTTGCGGCGCCCCAGTCCCTTTTTGAACCAAGCATTGCAACTCACTCTTTTGGGTGTGATCTCCCTGTGCTGGAGGTGTAGCCAAGGTGGGCCATGCTCTATATCCCAAGGCAGGCCTCGTTTCCAGATCTTAGTCCATGTGTCCCATTGATATTACCCAAAATATAAACTCACAGGTGAGCCCCTCAGGGCAGTTTCAAGCCTCTCGCCTTCCCCCTGGGGATCGAGCTAGAAGCCACTGTTCAGTCCTCTCCAGGTCAAGCTGGTGAGCTAGGAGCAGTTTCTTCTGGGATTGCCTGGGACCAGTGCGTCCCGCCTAGGGTCAGCTGGACAGCAGGAAACCGGGTCCCTCTGTGTCCCGTCGCCTAAAATATAAACTTGCAGACGATTCCCTCAGAGCAGTTTCAAGCCTCTCGCTTCCCCCCTGGGGGTCCAGCCAAGCCAGAAGCACAACAGCGTGGCTTCAGGCTCCACTCGTGTCCCCTCCAGGTCGAGCTGGTGAGCAAGGAGTGGTTTCACCCGGGGTCGCCTGTGTCGAGTGCTCGCCTAGGGTCAGCTGGACAGCAGGAAACCGGATCTCTCTGTCCTGATCAGGTTTTTCTCTTCTCCAGGGACAGGGACAGTGTTTGAGCAGTTTCAGCCACTCTTTCTTTTTTTCCCCCTAGACTCACTGTCTCCCACAAAGGGAGATTACCCCTTCCCTCTGTGTCTCCGATCCTGGCCTGATTTTATCTTCCCAAGTTTGCACTCACGCTATAAGATTTTCTCAGAAGACTCTGTCTCCTTTTCCTTCCAAACTCCTGGATTCTGTAAGGGTTCCTATGGCTTCAGGCCTTCTCCGTGTAAGAAATGGGGGTGAGTGAAATGTATGGAGCTCCCTACTTCTCTGCTATCTTTTCTCCTCTTCTCTTAATATTTATTTTAGAGAAAGAAAGATAGACACAGAGACAGAGCATGAGTAGGGGAGAGGCAGAGATAGAGGGAGACACAGAATCCAAAGCAGGGTCCAGGCTCTGAGCTGTCAGCTAGAGCCCAATGCAGGACTCAAACTCTGTGAGATCATGACCTGAGTCAAAGTCAGAGACTTAACTGACTGAGCCATCCAGGTGCCCCTACCTGTTTTCTTAAAATGACCAGTTACTAAGCAATTAGTAATTTCAAATTCTATGTAAGCAAACAACCTATTTACAAAGAAAAATATGAGGAATTTGACAATATTGAGATACCTTAGAACTTAAAAGATTAAATAAATGTTTAATCTTGCATAAATAAATTTGGAAGACTTTAAGAACTTGGATATTCCTCAGTCACACTAGGTATACTGTCAAGTGCTCCATCGTCACATGTAATTATCACATTGGGCACTACAGAATATGGCATTTTTCTATCATCACAGGAAGTTCTCTTGGACATTGCTGTTCTAGATTCCCCTTCCCCCTGTGGTATATCTATTCTACATAATTGCTTTGTTACTAAGTTTTTTCACTTAAAGGTATACTGAGTAACTTTTCTTATGACATTAAATATATATGTATTACTAAACAATATGAAGTTACCTTAATTATCTTGATAGGCAGATATTGGCAGACATCACCCTTTTGATTTTTTTTTGTTATTGAAAATAACGCATATATACATATATATACATACACACACACACACACACACACACACACATATATGTATATACTCACACACACACACACACACATTCCTGCATATAGGAGTTTAATTTGTACATATAGGACTTTTAATTTTACTAAAGCAATAAAACACACAGCTATAGCCAGGTGAGCAGATAGCAATTACTTAATACCACCAATTTTTGGTAAAGCTCTACTATTATATGTTGCATTTTAGATTCAAGTGGTAGCTTATATATTTTATGTAAGAGTTTGTTGGTGAAACAATGTATTTTAAACACATGATTAAAAATCAATATTTGAGTCTTGCTAAAAGTACAGAGGGCTACATAGATTTTTAAGTTTCTAAAATGGCAATTATCTTACCATCATCTATTATCCAGTTCTAGTTCTTTCTGTATATGGCGCATTATTTTTTTGTTCAGATGTTTCAATGAAAATAGAATCATCATTAGAAGTGTATGTGGTCTATAGAATATTCATGTTGTTTTGCTTAAAGTTTAACTATTTAAGAGTCTCATTCCATTTTCTTCAGTCTTTTCCTAATTTAACCTATGCACCCCTTTGAATTGTTCGAATCAAATTATTGATTATTGCAGTTTTAAAAATATTTTTTATTTATTTCTAGGAGAGAGACAGCGTGAACAGGGGAGGGTCAGAGAGAGAGGGAGACACAGACTGTGAAACAGGCTCCAGGCTCTGAGCTGGCATTCAGCACAGAGCCCGACGCGGGGCTCGAACCCACGAACCACGAGATCATGACCTAAGCGAAAGTCGGACGCCCAACCGACTAAGCCACCCAGGCGCCCCGATTATTGCATTTTTTACCAAACAAATTTATTTGTTCTTAGGCTGTACCCTTGGTCCTAATACTTTGTGTTCAAATATGCTTACCCTCTGCTTAACATCTCAGTATTTAATTTCATTAAGAGTTTAGAGAAGACGTTGTTAATTTTATTATAACCCAGTCTGTCAGTAAATTGTAGAATTTACAATGACAATCTAAGTTTCAAAGAAAAACAAAAGAAAAAATACATTAAGCACAAGCCTTTCCTAACCTTGATAAATTAAATTACATTTTTTCCTACTAACAATATCCCAAGATGGTGAAAGAGTCCGCAAGACAGTCATAGGATATAACAATTCTTTACATGAGTAGAAATTACTCTTTTAAAATTGTGTTCCAGATTTAAAAATTCCTCATTGTTTCAAGTAACTTTCAGTATGTGTTGTCATAGATTTCTTCTCAAGCCATACAGATTTCAATGGGTAGAGCTTGTTTGCTTTCTACATTTATAAAACATAAAAAACCCATATATTAGCATGACGTTTTGTGCATCTTTATTAAGATTATTCTTACTTAGCACATTAACGATAACAATCAATTCTGCCTTTCCATGCATTCTGGCACATATCAGACTACAAGCTGATATTCTTTTCATATGTTAGGAATATAACTTGAATCAGTACTTTCTTGCCTTTTGACTAAATTTGCTAATTTTATAGGGAATAATAAAATGTCTTCTATATTTGTGAAAGGTGTTGTCCTGAATTTGTCTCACTTAACCTTATGCTTTTACCTCCCAGTCTATCTCTATGTTCTGTTGCCAAGACTGAGAAATGACTCTCCATCTTTCAATTTTTTGTAGTTAGTGCTTTATACTGTTTGCCTCAAATGGGGGTCCTGCTTCCTAACTTGTTCCTATCATCCTGTATTCCAATATTCTTTGCTCATCTCGGTTCAGTGGAAAATCTTTATTGGTTCAGCACCTGCTCAGATCAGAGGGATTTATACTCAGCCATTTTGACTCAGAATTACCATTTCAGGTTTCTAAGTAACTTTCTGATTCAGCCATAATATAATATCGAATAAGGCATTTAATTTGTGACTGATAAATGGTCTAACTTCTCTCTGTATTCAAAACAATTTCATCTCAAAATTTACTTATCTTTCCTGACACCATACCATAGTTACGTTTACTTTAGGCTATCCCTACATGCTTGAATTTCAGAGGCTAATATTAAAGGATGTTTTGCTCTTCCAATAAAAAAAAAGTATCCTATTATAAATTGGAGGAATAGGGGGAGTATCTTTTGGGATTCAATTGAGGCTGCCACTCCCAGAAATCTCTGAAATGCAGAAATAGCTTCAGGCTGAAGGAGTAGATGTATCAACTTATTATTTTTTTAATTTTAGAGAGAGAGAGAGAGAGCAAGTTGGGGACAGGTGAAGAGGGAGAGAAAGAAAGAGATAGAATCTTAAGCATGCTCCAAGCTTAGTATAAAGCTCAGTGCACAGCTCAATCCCATGGCCTTTGGGTCATGATCTCAGCCAAAATCAAGGGTAAGATGCTCAACTGACTGAGCCACCCAGGTGCCCCTGTATCAACCTATTTTAAGATATATTTTTATCTGTCTCATCATCAGAGTAATTTTTTAAAAATCAATGCTTCTAAAATAAACCCTTTATTGAAATTTAGCCGTGTTTTCCTAAGATGAATAAATTCAAACTCTTTTACATGTATATAAGACCAAACATGATTTAACTCCCAAATAATTTTTCTGCTATTATGTTCAGTACACTCAAAAATTGAAAAAAAACTTCCAAGGATATATCATTTAGTTTTTTGTAACTAAATTGATGATTTTCTTCTCAAAATCATCTATCATGTAGTGAGTGAGAAGCATCTTATTGCGTTGGAGGGTTGGTAGTGTATTTATCATATTCTTGTGGTAAACTCAAGTCATGAGCAACATGAGAGAATGGAAAAGTACAATGGATTAGGCATCTGAGTATTTTTGGAACTCCGATTTTCAAGTAAATTTTGTTTTGGTGAAAATAAGCATGAGAAAATGTCATTGCTCATACATTGCAGAAGTTATTTTCCTCCAGACCACCATCATACCGTGGGATGCAGCAGAACCTTATGCATACATTCTTTTTTTTTTTTTTAATATTTTATTTATTTCTAGGAGAGAGAGAGAGACAGCGTGAGCAGGGGAGGGTCAGAGAGAGAGGGAGTCACAGACTGAAACAGGCTCCAGGCTCTGAGCTGGCAGTCAGCACAGAGCCCGACGCGGGGCTCGAACCCATGAACCGCGAGATCATGACCTAAGCGAAAGTCGGACGCTTAACCGACTAAGCCACCCAGGCGCCCCAGTGCATACATTCTTAAAAAGATGTCTCATCTCATTGAAATATTACTGCATTTCACTACATAATAATGTTTTTCAGTGGTCCATCACTGACACCCACAGGTAGAACCTCTTATAATTTTTCCCAAAGGGCTTCAACTTTTCTTCTTTAAATATCTTCAAATATAAGATTATCACTTCGATAATTGATGTATAAATTGACTTCCTTTGCTTGAAATCCCTTCACAGCAATACCTTTGCTTGAGTCAATATGCTCCCCAGCTGCCCAAGGTCAAAGTCAGTCTAACAGAATAGACCAGAGGCTCCTGGGTGGCTCGGTCTATTAAGTCTACAGCTCTTGGTTTTGGCTCAGTTCATGACCTCACAGTTCATGGGTTAGAGCCCTGCTTCAGGCTCTGTGCTGACACCATGGAGCCTGCTTGATATGCTCTCTCTCCCTCTGTCTCTACACCTCCCCTGCACTCTCTCTTCCTGTCTCTCTCAAATAAATAAACCTAAAAAAAAAAAATGAAAGAAAAGACCAAATGCCTCTTCCTGCTCCTATCCACCTCACTTTGGGTCATTTCAGCAGCTATAACTACTCAAGCAACCTTGCAATCTCAAGTTATAATTTATAATTTTCTTTGATCTCTAAACTTTTTAGGTAGTTTAGACAAAATCATATATATTATGGGGAGATTCTTTTAAAAAGTAAACAATAGGAAATATTAAATAATTATATTTTTTAAGATAATGTGATGTGACAGAAAGAAAAAATGGTTTTGGAATCAGATTCATCTCAAAGCTATGAATATTGGTTATGTGCTTTGGGACAGATTACTTTTTTCAGAGCCCTGGTTTTTCATGTGCAATAATGAAATAGGGTTAGTTATCTTGAAAGATTATGGTAAAGTAGGCAACTTGAACATGGCCCTTAAGAAAAATTGAGGCTGTCATTATTATTATAAATTAACTTTTAAAATTTAGCTTTTCTCATCATTGTCAAGAATTCAGTGACATAATTCTAATAAAGATCTAGACATTCTTTGCACAATTTGTATGAGAGCATTGAAATTTCCCATTTCCTCTAGACTTCATTGGAGAAAGCTGTTATCTTCTAATGTCAATATTCTAAAAAAGCTGCTGATTGTTAACTGAAATTTAAATTAATTTTAAATTAATGTTAAAATAAAATAAATATTAAAAAATAAAATTTAAAAACATGAAAAATAAAAAATCATTAAGTTGTACACCTAAAATGTGTGTTTTATACAGAATGAATAATATTTCAAATTTGTTATTTAATAAAGATTTAAGTTTAAAAAAAAAAGACATATTTTGTGGTCTTACATGTGATCTGTCCTGGAGAATGTTTCTTCTGCACTTGGGAAGAATGTGTATTGCTGCTTACAGATGGATGTTCTGTATACATCTATTAAGCCAATCTGAAATAATGGGTTGTTTAAGGCCAATATATCCTTATTGACTTTCTGTTTGGATGATCTATCCATACACGCAAGTAGGATGTGAAAAACCCTACTATTATTGTATTGCTGTTTATTTCTTCCTTTAGGTCTTTAATATTTGCCTTATATATTGACAACCTGTATTTTGTCCATATATATTCATAAATGTTATATTTTCTTACTGGATTAACTCTCTTATCATTATTGAGTGCCCTTCTGTATCTTATTACAATGTTCATTTTAAAATCTATTTTCTCTGCTATGAATATATCTACACTAGCTTTCTTTTGTTTTATTTACATAAAATATCTTTTTCCATCTCTTTACTTTCTGAAGTGAGTCCCTTATAGGTAGTACTTATGTGTCCTTTTTTTTTAAATCCATTTATTCACTTTTTATCTTTTAATTGGGGAATTTAGTTCATTTACATTTAAAGTAATTATTGATATCCAGGCCTATTTCAAGAGATTAGAAAAAGCGCAAGTCCAAAATCTAACAGTTTACCTAAAGGAACTAGAGGCAGAGGAACAAGACGCCCTAAACCCAGTAGAAGAAGAGAAATAATAAAAATTAGATCAGAAATAAACAACATAGAGACCAAAGAAACAATTGAACACATCAATGAAACCAAGAGTTGGTTTTTTGAAAAAATAAACAAAATTGACAAGCCTCTAGCCAGACTTATCCAAAAGAAAAGAAAGAGCACCCAAATAGACAAAATTATGAATGAAAATGGACTTATTACAACCAACCCCTCAGAAATACAAGCAATCATTAGGGAATACTATGAAAAATTCTATGCCAATAAATTGGACAACTTAGAAGATATGGACAAATTCCTAAACACACACTACCAAAATTCACACGGGAAGAAATAGAAAACCTGAACAGACCCATAACAAGTGAAGAAATCGAATCAGTGATCAAAAATCTCCCAACAAATAAGAGCCCTGGACCTGATGGCTTCCCTGGGGAATTCTACCAGACATTTAAAACAGAATTAATCCCAAGTCTTCTCAAGCTATTCCAAAAAATAGAAAGCGAAGGAAAACTCCCGGATTCATTTTATGAAGCCAGCATCACACTGATTCCCAAGCCAGACAGAGATCCAGCAAAAAAAGAGAACTACAGGCCAATATCCTTGATGAATACGGATGCAAAAATTCTCAACAAGATCCTTGCAAATCGAATCCAGCAGCACATAAAAAGAATCATCCACCAAGATCAAGTGGGATTCATTCCTGGGTTACAGGACTGGTTCAACATTCGCAAATCAATCAATGTGATACATCACATCAACAAAAGAAAAGATAAAAACCATATGATGCTGTCAATAGATGCAGAAAAAGCATTTGACAAAATACAGCATCCCTTCTTAATAAAGACTCTCGAGAAAGTTGGGATAGAAGGAACCTACTTAAACATCATCAAAGCCATCTATGAGAAGCCTTCAGCTAACATCATCCTCAACGGGGAAAAACTCAGAGCTTTCCCCCTGAGATCAGGAACACGACAGGGATGCCCACTCTCACCACTGCTGTTTAACATAGTGCTGGAAGTCCTAGCATCAGCCATCAGACACCAAAAGGAAATCAAAGGCATCAGAATTGGCAAAGAGGAAGTCAAACTTTTACTCTTCGCAGATGACATGATACTCTACATAGAAAACCCGACAGACTCCACCAGAAGCCTACTAGAACTGATCCAAGAATTCAGCCAAGGTGCAGGGTACAAAATCAACGTACAGAAATCGGTTGCATTTTTATACACCAACAATGAAGCAATAGAAAGAGAAATCAAGAAACTGATCCCATTCACAATTGCACAAAAAACCATAAAATACCTCGGAATAAACCTAACCAAGGATACAAGAGATCTGTATGATGAAAACTATAGAAAACTTATGAAGGAAATTGAAGAAGACACAAAGAAATGGAAAAACATTCCATGCTCATGGATAGGAAGAATAAATATAGTTAAGATGTCATTACTACCCAAAGCTATCTACACATTCAATGCAATTCCAATCAAAATTGCACCAGCATACTTCTCAAAACTAGAACAAACTATCCTAAAATTTGTATGGAACCACAAAAGACCCCGAATAGCCAAAGTAATACTGAAAAATAAAACCAAAACGGGAGGGATCACCATCTCAGACTTTAGCCTCTACTACAAAGCTGTCATCATCAAGACAGTATGGTATTGGCACAAAAACAGACACATAGACCAATGGAACAGAATTGAGAACTCAGAAGTGGACCCAAAAGTATACAGCCAACTAATCTTTGACAAAGCAGGAAAGAATATCCAATGGAAAAAAGACAGCCTTTTTAACAGATGGTGTTGGGAGAACTGGACAGCAACATGCAGAAGAATGAAACTAGATCATTTTCTCACACCATGCACAAAAATAAACTCAAAATGGATAAAGGACCTGAACGTGAGACAGGAAACTCTCAACACCCTAGAGGAGAAAGCAGGAAACAACCTCCTTGACCTCCACCGCAGCAACTTCTTACTTGACACATCCCCAAAAGCAAGGGAATCAAGAGCAAAAATAAACTACTGGGACCTCATCAAGATTAAAAGCTTCTGCACAGCCAAGGAAACAACCCACAAAACTAACAGTAAACCAATGGAATGCGAAAAGATAGTTGCAAATGACATAACAGATAAAGGGTTAATATCCAAAATCCATAAGGAACTCACCAAACTCCACACCCTGAAAACAAACAGCCCAGTGAAGAAATGGGCAGAAGATACGAACAGGCACTTCTCCAAAGAGGACATCCAGATGGCCAACAGACACATGAAATGATGCTCAGCATCCCTCGTCATCAGGGAAATACAAATCAAAACCACACTGAGATAACACCTCATGCCAGTCAGAGTGGCTAAAATGAGCAAATCAGAGAACTCTAGATGGTGGCGAGGATGTGGAGAAACGGGCACCCTCCTACACTGTTGGTGGGAATGTAAACTGGTGCAGCCCCTCTGGAAAACACTGTGGAGGTTCCTCAGGAAATTAACAATAGAACTCCCCTATGACCCAGCAATAGCACTGCTAGGAATTTACCCAAGGGATACAGAAATGCTGATGCATAGGAGCACATGTACCCCAATGTTCATAGCAGCACTCTCCACAATAGCTAAAACATGGAAAGAACCTAAGTGTCCATCAACAGATGAATGGATCAAGAAGATGTGGTTTATCTATACCATGGAATACTACATGGCAATGAGAAACAATGAAATCTGGCCATGCATAGCAACATGGATGGACCTTGAGGGTATTATGCTGAGCGAAATAAGTCAGGCAGAGGACAAATATCATATGTTTGCACGTATAGGAGGATTAGGAGGAACTTAACTGAGGACCATGGGGGAGAAGAAGGGGGGAAATGGTGGGGGAAAGGGAGAGAGGCAAACCATGAGAGACTCTTGAATGCTGAGAAACAAACTGAGGACTGATGGATGTGGGGGGGAGGGTGAAGATGGGCATGGAGGAGGGCACTTGTGGGGATGAGCACTGGGTGTTATGTGGAAACTAATTTGACAATAAGCTATTTGTAAAAAAAAAAAAGGAATAAAATAAAGAAAAAAAAGTAATTATGGATAGGTGTATTTATTGCCATTTTTTAAAATTGTTTACTGACTTGTTTTGTTTTTCCTTTCTGTTCCTTTATTCTTCTCATTTGTTCTTCACTAGTGACTTAATGACTTAATTAGAGTTGTGTATAGATTTCTTTCTCATTTTCTGTTGTGTAGTTGCTATAAATCTTTCCTTGTGGTTACTGTAGGGTTCAATTATATCATCTTATGTATATAACAGTCTATTTTCAGTTGGTAACAACTTAAATTTGAAGACATTACAAAACTATAGTTTTACTCCTTACCTCCATGTGTTATGTTTTTGATGTCATGTTTATATCTTTTCATTTTGTATATCCCTTAAATAATTATTGTAGATTTAGTTAATTTTACTACTTTTATCTTTCAACCTTCTTAGGAGTATTAAAAGTAATTTAATCCATTATCTTTACTATATATATAGTTAGACAGATAGACATTTTCTAGTGCAATTTTTACTTATATATGTTTTCTTGATGTTAATTAGTAACATTTCTTTTAAGCTTAAAAATGTCTCTTTAACATTTCTTGTAAGGTTAGTTTAGTGGTAATAAACTCCTTTAGTTTTATATGTCTGGAAAATTCTTCATCTCCCCTAGAATTCTGAATAATAATTGCGAGATAGAGTATTATTGATTAGAAGTTTTTTCCTTGTAGCACCATGAATATATCATGCCACTTCCTTGTTGCTTACAAAATTTTTGCTGAGAAATCTATGATAGTCTTATGCAGTTTCTCCTGAAAGTTACAATTTGTTTTTCTCTTGTAGCTTTTAAGCCCTGTTTTAATCTTTAACTTTTGGTATTTTAACCATAATTTGTCTTGGTGTTGCTCTCTTTGGGTTCATCCTAGTTGAAACATTCTGGATTTCTTGGACCTGAATATATGTTTCTTTTGGTAGGTTATGAAATTTTTGGACCATTATTTATTTAAATGTTTTCTGCTCTTCTTTCTTCTTCTTCTATGATCCATATGATGCAAAATATATTCTGCTCGATATTGTCCCAGAGGTCTCATAAATTATCTTCATTTTTTAAACATTTTTTTTCATTTTGCTGCTTTATCTGAGTGAGTTCCATTGCTTTATATTCTTGTTCACTTACCTGTTCTAATTTTCCAGTCTGCTACTGAACCCTATTAGTGTATTTTTCAGTTCAGTTATTGTACTCTTCAGCTCTGAGACTTCTGTTTGGTACTTTCTCATATTTTCTATTTCTTTATTGAAATTTTCTTATGTTCATCCTTTCTTCTTTCAGGTATGTTAAGCATCTTTATAAGAATTACTTTGAATTCCTTATCAGGTAGATTACTTATAAATATATTATTAAGGTCTTTTTCTGAAGTTTTGCTTGTTCTTTTGTTTGGAATATATATCTCTGTTTCCTAATTTTGCTTAACTCTGCATTTGTTTTAAGTAATAGATGAAACAGCTACCTCTCAGTCTTAAAGGTGTGACCTTGTGTAGGTAATACTTTTTGTTCAACCTTGTTCTAGGTTTTGGTTGGCCCTTGAACCTTTGTGACTTAAAATCTCTTGATTTATTCTTAACATATCCCTGTTATTGAGAGTGTGCATAAACCTGTCAGTATTCGAAGTAGATTTTCACTTAGCACTTAGTTTTAAGCTGATTGGAATTCAGACCAAGAACAAATTTTAAAGCACACAAACATAGAGTTCTGCAGTGTTGCAATCCTGTTACCTGATGGTCTGCAAGCCAAGAGATCTGTAGGTGTCTTCTGCACGATAGTTGCAAAAACTGGAGCTCCAAATGAATGTATAAGTTCCTTTCTGGAAAGTCTTATCAAGCTATAGTCAGGCTAAGAGAGTGAACAATGATGTTGGGTTCCTTCCTTATGTTCCTTCGGAACACCTCCTAGGTCTCTAGATGTGTCTAGAAGCCTGTCCTTAGGTGGATGCTCCAGTCTAAATAAATAGGCTTTTTTTTCCCCCCCTCAGGAAGACTGGGTTTGTGTTTCAGTCTGCTGTCTGTGTTGTGTCCGGCATATTGTGGCTTGCCAAGAATTATCTTCCAATTGTTATAGTCCCATAATGCTCTGGAGCTCCAGCACTCTTGGCCACCATGGCCAAGCAATCTAGGGGTGACCCCTATGTGAATTGTATGTATCTGTTGACTTTAGCAAGGCACTTAGAGAGTATAAGGGGTAGGGCATATTCACCAGCTTTATAAAAACTACAAAAATGTTTCAGTTACAACTGAAGTTGGCTTCAGCAATGCAGACAAGAATGCCTTGTCTATACACATGCCAGCTTTATGCTAGGAGTAAGAGAATGCTGTAACTACTCTTACTCACCAGTTCCAGCCAGTAGGGTAAGTAGGGCTACAACTGCCTGAGTTCACAAACTTGAGCTACGGGGTAGAAGAACTTTGCTATTGTTCACACTCACCCATCCCATACAGAGAGTAGAAGAGTTGTCAACTGCCTGTGCTCTCTGGCCTCAGGAAAACCACAGCTATTTCCCAGCTGTCCATCCCAGCAAGGCAGTTGAAGGGCACTATATGTGGGATTGTCCACTTGTGCTGGTGAAGGGTGCAACTATGGCATCTGCCAGTGGCTCTGTCTCTGGAGGGCCTCTCAATTGCTCTTTGCCTCTCCAGCTGATGCCAAAAGATCTGCAAAAGTTTCTCATTTACATATAGTTTAGGTGCTTTTCAAGTTGCTCTTGTTTTTACTGGGTGTTAGTGTCAGCGAGACGACACGAAAGCTTTCCAAGAGGGGTATTTCAGTTTCCTATAGCACTTTGGGACCCCCAGATGTGATCACTGTTGGTTTTCAAAGCCAGATGTTTGGGGAGTTCACCTCCCTGATACAGATTCCAGTGGCTGTTGTACCTGATATGGGGCACCAATGCTTTATCCTCCAGGAGAAGCACAAGTCTAGTGATGTGTCATCATACTGAGACTGGTGTGTGTGTGTGTGTGTGTGTGTGATACTACTATGCCTCTCATAGCCATCTGAATGTGGTCTTTTACAGTTTTCTTGTGGAGAGCAGTTCATCTAATTTTCAGATATTTTTCATGGGAATGAAGTTGACACATGGAGTGTTGGTATGTTTGCGGAAGAATGTTCTGAATCTTCCTATGTCACCTCCTCCTATTATGTATTGTATACAACATATTGACAGGTATTGTTTCTTCATCTATTATGGATGCTCCTTATTTTTCCTTTCTAAAGTGATTGCCCTAGAGTTTGCAATATACATGTACAACGAACTCACTGCATTTTATATAACACTATACCAGTTTATGGCCACTGTGAATATCTTATAACAAAGGATTCCTAATTTTTCCCTCCTCTCCCTTATATTGATATACTATCATCATCAAATACATTATTGCTATTACTATTTTTTTAAAAAAAATTTAATGTTTTTTATTTATTTCTAGGAGAGAGAGAGAGAGGCAGCATGAGCAGGGGAGGGTCAGAGAGAGAGGGAGCCACAGACTCTGAGAGAGGCTCCAGGCTCTGAACTGGCAGTCAGCAGAGCCCGACGCGGGGCTCGAACCCACGAACCGCGAGATCATGACCTGAGTGAAAGCCGGACGCTTAACCGACTAAGCCACCCGGGCGCCCCTGCTATTACTATTTTTTAACATGTTCTCATGTTAAATAAAGAATAAGAAAAAGGTGCACCTGGGTGACTCAGTCAGTTAAGCATCTGTCTTGATTTTGGCTTAGGTCATGATCTCACATTTCATAGCTTTAAAGCCCTGTGCTGGGCTCTATGCTGACAATGTGGAAACTGCTAGGGATTCTCTCTCCCTCTCTCTACCCTGCTCTTTCTCTCCTTTTGTCTCTTTCTGTCTTAGAAAATAAATAAATAAACTTTTAAAAATATTTACAAATTGAAAAAAAATAAAAGGTTTCATTTTATCTTGATGTGTTCCTTCTCTCATAATCTTTCTCTTTTACGTAGTTTCAAATTTTTGATCTATGTGATATGCCTTTGCTACAAAGGACTCCCATTAAAATATTTTACAAGGTACATCTATTGGTGATAAATTCTCTCAATTTTTGATTGACAGTCATTTCAGTAGATACAGAATTCTAGATTCATGTTTCTTTTTCTTTCAATACTTAAATATTCATTTCCATTCTCTTCTTCCTTATATCACTTTCAAAGAGAAGTTGAATGTAATTCTTACTCTGGCTCTTTTATATCTTACCTAATTTTCTTCTTTGCCTTCTTAAAGATTTTCTGTATGTATCCAATTTTCTGCAATATGAATATGATATGCTGACGTATGGAATCTGGGGTATTTATCCAACTTGATAGTCCTGGGTTTCCTGAATCTGTCGTTTAAGATCTGTCATTAATTGAGACAAATTCACAGTCATTATTGCTTCAAACATTTCTTCAATTTTTTTCTTTTCCCTTAGGTATTTATAGTAAGTATTAGGCTTTCCTTTCATAATTGTCCAATAGTCTTGGATATTTTGTCCTAGGTTTTTTCTCCCATTCTTTTTGTTTTTGCTTTTCAGTTTGGGAAGTTTCTATGTATATATCTTCAAGCTGAATGACTTTTTTTTGGTCATTTATAGTTTAATGCCTACCAAAGACATCCTGTTCACTTATTTTTTTTCTAGCACCTCTTTTGGATCTTAGAATTTGCATCTTTCTGCTTTCATTATCCATCTGCTTTTGCACATTGCTTATGTTTTCCAGTTAGATACATTAGCATATTAATCATAGCTATTTTGAATTCTCAGTTGAATTATACCAACATCCTTGCCATTCGGAGTCCATTTGTGATGCTTGCTTTTATATCTTCAAACTGTAAATTTTACCTTTTAATATGTCTTCTAACTTTTGCTGCAAGACAGAAAAATTAAAAGGCATACTGAAGGTAATGAAATCAGAGAGATGCAAGTTACAAGATCAAAAGGCAATGCTAAAAAAACAAAACACTCTTTGAGTAAAAACAAAAAATACTGGCTCCAGTGGTGGTTTGTGGGCATTTCTGCTCCAAATAAGCTGTCTGTCTCTGTATCTGCCTGCGTCTCTAGTTTTCAGTGTGGTGGCCTGTCCTGTGACCTCACTTCTTTAATGGATCTTAAGAGTTGCTCATACTTAGTTTTTCAGCTTTTCTGTTATTGTGATCACTTTCAAGTTACACAGAACTAGAAACCAGAAAAATAGCAGTGTTTTTAATCTGTAGCACTTTTTAAGAATTAAAGTGTAGTTGGAGGGGTGCAAGATGGCGGAGAAGGAGCTCCGTACCTGCACTCGCGCCCATACATCACACAGAAAAGATCTGAAGCCATTGGAAACCTTACAAAACCTGAGAGACTGGGAGAAAAAGGACGCAGAATCCACTGAGAAAGCCTTCTAACGTGAGTGCGAACCGGGGAAGGTAAAATCGGGCCGGGATCGGAGCCTCCAGGGTGGGAGGCGATCCCCCTCTACCCTCTACGGGGAGTGAGAGGGGAAAAGGAGAGAGTCCGAGACAGAAAAACCTCCGCTCGTGGGGGAAAAACCTCCGCTCGGTGCATAGAAAGACCGTACTTGCCAAATACCTGCACACCAGGTCCCCTCGCGACAACTGGTCCTGGGGGAGGCTGAGCACACAAACTGCTTCTTTGTGCCGCTCCTGGAGGTTGGTTTTAAAGCGGCGCGGGCGCGCCTGCCGCCATTGTAGCTCCAGGGCGGCTGGGACCCCTGAAAGAGACGCGCAGACACCGGGCGTCCGCGCTCCTGGCTGGCTGGAACTCGAGAGGGAAGGCAAAGAGCTAAAAACTGGGAAATTTGCCTGTGAGTTTGTGTTTCGGGTGACGAGCCATAGAGAGACCCGGTTTTCCTCACTCCAGCGGGCTCAGGCTACGCGGACCCGGCAGGCAAGCCCCCGCGCATGCGCGCCAGCCCGACCCAGAGAAGGAAGCAGCGATTCTGACTCCGCCCCCAGAGCTCAGCAGAGAGCCTGGAATAGCCCGAGGGGGTTGTCTGGGAAGCTGTGTCTAAGGCAACTTCAGCGGGGCGCGCGGACTGGGATTTGGAGATTGGAACTGGCCTGGGTTGAAGAGTGCAACCAACTTCGGCTGCGTCCCCGGAACGGGGAGTTGACACGCCAAAAAAAAAAAAAAAGCGAGCTGCAGCGCGGGGTTCAAGAAGGGACTGGAGCACCGTCACTCTCCTCCCCACAATCGCCAAGGCAGAACCCCCGCCTGAGGCATGGATCACGCCACGCCCATCCCTGCCTGAGAGGTGCCCTCCTCCCTTTTTTTTCCCCTTTTTTTGTTTTTTTTCCTTTTTTTTCTTCTTTCTTTTTTTTCCCCTTTCTTTTCTCTTTTTTTCTTCTTCTTTCTCTTTTCTTGCTTTTTTCCCCAAAACACTGACCTGATTAACTCTGGTCGCCAGCTTGCTTAAACAATCACAACAAGTCCATTCTGTAAATGTAAATTCTACACCTACCAACTTTTTCAGCTATTTCTCTCAGGAGTAACTAGACTATATAGTTTCTGTGGATAATTCCAGCATCCTTCTCTCACCTATCTAACCATATTCTACCCTTTACCTCTTTGAAAAAAGATCTTATCCCTTCTGCCTGTTCATTCTATTTCCAAATCTGCCTTGTCTCGCCCTGCCTTCTCTCTTTTTCTCTATGCTCTTCAACCAGCACTGCATACACACGGCTATTTAACTGTAGCTGGGAAATCCAGGTATATGCTTTAAACCGTTCTTTGTCCATCGGTTTTCTTCTTTTTTCCTTTTCTTTTCCCCTTTTTGACCCTTTTATGTATTTTATGCTCCCTATTATTCGCCCTCCCTCCTCCGTCTTTTCTCTTAACTTTTTCGTTTTCCCTCTCACTTTGCATGTTAGTTGAATCAGCCTGTGCGTTTGTGTACTCCTGCTCCCTGTGTGTTTGTCTGTCTGTTTTCTTTTCCATGGCTACCTCAAGAAACAAGCTAGAGTACACAAGGTGAAGAGTCCCAAATATCACTACGAATAGGAAAATAAAATAACTAAGGTCCCAACAAGAGTGACCGAGGGATACCATTCAAAAAACAATCTCTGAAAGGATAGGCCCTGGAAAGTCAAAGAGTTTCTTGGATATAGCAGTGCTCATAGAAACAGAGAGCATAACAGGTCTTTAAAACCAACAAGAGCCGGAAAGCTAACTAAAATGACGAAACGAAAGAGCTCTCCTCCAAAGAAACTCCAAGAAGAAATGACAGCTAATGAACTGCTCAAAACAGATATCAGCAGCATAAGTGAACAAGATTTTAGAATAATAATGGTGAAATTGATAGCAGGGCTTGAAAAAAACATAGGGGACATCAAAGAAACTATGGCTACAGACAGAATGGAAAATAAAAATAGGCATGAAGAATTAAAAAATGCGATAAGTGAGATCCATTATAAACTAGAGGCCTCCAATGCACGGCTTGAAGAGGCAGAAAGGAGAATAAGTGATTTAGAAGACACCATTCTAGAAAAACAAGAAGCTGACAAAAAAGAGACAAACTGATCCAGGAACAGGAAAGAAGAATTCGAGAGCTCAGCGACACAGTCAAACGCAACAATATCCGTATCATAGGAATCCCAGAAGAGGAAGAGAGAGGGAAAGGTGCTGAAGGAGTCCTGGAACAAATTATAGCAGAGAACTTCCCGACCTGGGGAAGGAAGTCAATGTGGAAATACAAGAGGCTCAGAGGACTCCTCTCAGACGTAACTTGAATCGATCTTCTGCACGACATATCATCGTAAAAATGGCAAAATACAAGGACAAAGAGAGAATTTTGAAAGCAGCTAGGGAGAAAAGGGCCCTCACATACAAAGAGAAACCCATCAGAGTGGTGACAGACCTATCTACTGAAACGTGGCAGGCCAGAAAGGAATGGCAAGAGATCTTCAATGTGATGAACAGTAAAAACATGCAGCCAAGAATCCTCTATCCAGCAAGCCTGTCATTCAAAATAGAAGGAGAGATAAAAACCTTTCCAAACAAACAGAAATTGAAAGAATTTGTCACCACGCAGCCAGCCCTACAAGAAATCCTGAGGGGGATGCTCTAAAGGAAAGGTTGCAAGGAACAAAGATTCCAGAGACACCACCACAAACATGAGCCCTACAAAAGATACAAAGACTCTAAACCCACATATTTCAATAATAACACTGAATGTAAATGGGCTGAATGCTCCAATCAAAAGACATAGGGTAGCAGAATGGATTAAAAAACAAAATCCATCTATATGCTGTCTACAAGAAACTCATTTTAGACGGGAAGATACCTTCAGATTAAAAGTAAGGGGATGGAGAAATATATATCATGCTACAGGAAATCAAAAGAAAGCCGGAGTAGCTATACTTATATCAGACAAACTGGACTTTAAATTAAAGACAATCACAAGAGATGAAAAAGGGCACTACATAATAATTACAGGGTCCATCCATCAGGAAGAACTAACAATCATAAATGTCTACACACCGAATATGGGAGCACCTAAATATCTAAAACAATCACAAACAGAAACAAGCTTATACATAAGAATGTGCTAATAGCAGGGGACTTTAATACTCCGCTTACAGCAATGGATAGGTCAACCAGGCAGAAAATCACTAAAGAAATAATGGACTTGAAAGATACACTGGACCAGATGGACCTGACGGATATATTTAGAACTTTACATCCTGAGGCCAGGGAATTTACTTTCTTCTCAAGTGCACATGGCACATTCCCCAAGATAGATCACATACTGGGACATAAAGCAGCCCTCAATAAATATAAAAGAATAGAGATCATACCATGCACACTGTCGGATCACAATGCTTTGAAACTTGAAATCAATTACAGGAAGAAGTCTGGAAAACTTCCAAAACATGGAGGTTAAAGAACACCCTTCTAAAGAATGAATGGGCCAATCAGGCAATTAGAGATGAAATTAAAAATATATGGAAACAAATGAAAATGAAAACACAACAATTCAAAATCTATGGGATGCGGCAAAGGCAGTCCTAAGAGGAAAGTACATTGCTCTCCAGGCCTATTTCAAGAGATTAGAAAAAGCACAAGTCCAAAATCTAACAGCTCACCTAAAGGAACTAGAGGCAGAGCAACAAGAATGCCCTAAACCCAGTAGAAGAAGAGAAATAGTAAAAATTAGAGCAGAAATAAACAACATAGAGACCAAAGAAACAATTGAACAGATCCATGAAACCAAGAGTTGGTTTTTGAAAAAGTAAACAAAATTGACAAACCTCTAGCCAGACTTATCCAAAAGAAAAGAGAGAGCACCCAAATAGACAAAATTATGAATGAAAATGGACTTATTACAACCAACCCCTCAGAAATACAAGCAATTATCAGGGAATACTATGAAAATTATATGCCAACAAATTGGACAACTTAGAAGAAATGGACAAATTCCTAAACACACACTCACTACCAAAATTCACACGGGAAGAAATAGAAAACCTGAACAGACCCATAACGAGTGAAGAAATCGAATCAGTGATCAAAAATCTCCCAACAAATAAGAGCCCTGGACCTGATGGCTTCCCTGGGGAATTCTACCAGACGTTTAAAACAGAATTAATACCAATTCTTCTCAAGCTATTCCAAAAAATAGAAATCGAAGGAAAACTCCCAGACTCATTTTATGAAGCCAGCATCACTCTGATTCCCAAGCCAGACAGAGATCCAGCAAAAAAAGAGAACTACAGGCCAATATCCTTGATGAATACGGATGCAAAAATTCTCAACAAGATCCTTGCAAATCGAATCCAGCAGCATATAAAAAGAATCATCCACCAAGATCAAGTGGGATTCATTCCTGGGTTACAGGACTGGTTCAATATTCGCAAATCAATCAATGTGATACATCATATCAATAAAAGAAAAGATAAAAACCATATGATGCTGTCAATAGATGCAGAAAAAGCATTCGACAAAATACAGCATCCCTTCTTAATAAAGACTCTCGAGAAAGTTGGGATAGAAGGAACCTACTTAAACATCATCAAAGCCATCTATGAGAAGCCTTCAGCTAACATCATCCTCAACGGGGAAAAACTCAGAGCTTTCCCCCTGAGATCAGGAACACGACAGGGATGCCCACTCTCACCACTGCTGTTTAACATAGTGCTGGAAGTCCTAGCATCAGCCATCAGACACCAAAAGGAAATCAAAGGCATCAGAATTGGCAAAGAGGAAGTCAAACTTTCACTCTTCGCAGATGACATGATACTCTACATAGAAAACCCGACAGACTCCACCAGAAGCCTACTAGAACTGATCCAAGAATTCAGCCAAGTTGCAGGGTACAAAATCAACGTACAGAAATCGGTTGCATTTTTATACACCAACAATGAAGCAACAGAAAGAGAAATCAAGAAACTGCTCCCATTCACAATTGCACAAAAAACCATAAAATACCTCGGAATAAACCTAACCAAGGATACAAGAGATCTGTATGATGAAAACTATAGAAAACTTATGAAGGAAATTGAAGAAGACACAAAGAAATGGAAAACATTCCATGCTCATGGATAGGAAGAATAAATATAGTTAAGATGTCATTACTACCTAAAGCACTCTACACATTCAATGCAATTCCAATCAAAATTGCACCAGCATACTTCTCAAAACTAGAACAAACTATCCAAAAATTTGTATGGAACCACAAAAGACCCCGAATAGCCAAAGTAATCCTGAAAAATAAAACCAAAACGGGAGGGATCACCATCCCAGACTTTAGCCTCTACTACAAAGCTGTCATCATCAAGACAGTATGGTATTGGCACAAAAACAGACACATAGACCAATGGAACAGAATTGAGAACTCAGAAGTGGACCCAAAAGTATACAGCCAGCTAATCTTTGACAAAGCAGGAAAGAATATCCGATGGAAAAAAGACAGCCTTTTTAACAGATGGTGTTGGGAGAACTGGACAACAATATGCAGAAGAATGAAACTAGATCATTTTCTCACACCATGCACAAAAATAAACTCAAAATGGATAAAGGACCTGAACGTGAGACAGGAAACTCTCAACACCCTAGAGGAGAAAGCAGGAAAGCAGGAAACAACCTCCTTGACCTCCACCGCAGCAACTTCTTACTTGACACATCCCCAAAAGCAAGGGAATCAAGAGCAAAAATAAACTGTTGGGACCTCCTCAAGATTAAAAGCTTCTGCACAGCCAAGGAAACAACCCAGAAAATTAATAGGCAACCAACGGAATGGGAAAAGATAGTTGCAAATGATATATCAAATAAAGGGTTGATATCCAGAGTCTACAAGGAACTCACCAAACTACACGCCCGAAAAACAAACAACCCAGTGAAGAAATGGGCAGAAGATATGAACAGACACTTCTCCAAAGAGGACATCCAGATGGCCAACAGACACATGAAACGATGCTCAGCATCCTCCTCATCAGGGAAATACAAATCAAAACCACACTGAGATACCACCTCACGCCAGTCAGAGTGGCTAAAATGAGCCAATCAGAGAACTCTAGATGCTGACGAGGATGTGGAGAAACGGGCACCCTCCTACACTGTTGGTGGGAATGTAAACTGGTACAGCCCCTCTGGAAAACAGTGTGGAGGTTCCTCAGGAAACTAACAATAGAACTCCCCTAGGACCCAGCAATAGCACTGCTAGGAATTTACCCAAGGGATACAGAAATGCTGATGCATAGGAGCACATGTACCCCAATGTTCATAGCAGCACTCTCCACAATAGCTAAAACCATGGAAAGAGCCTAAGTGTCCATCAACAGATGAATGGATCAAGAAGATGTGGTTTATCTATACCATGGAATACTACATGGCAATGAGAAACAATGAAATCTGGCCATGTGTAGCAACATGGATGGACTTGAGGGTGTTATGCTGAGCGAAATAAGTCAGGCAGAGAAGGACAAATATCATATGTGTGCACGTATAGGAGGATTAGGAGGAACTTAACAGAGGACCAAGGGGGAGAAGAAGGGCGGAAATGGTGGGGGAAAGGGAGAGAGGCAAACCATGAGAGACTCTTGAATGCTGACAAAAACTGAGGACTGGTGGATGTGGGGGGGAGGAGGGGTGGGCATGGAGGAGGACACCTGTGGGGATGAGCACTGGGTATTATGTGGAAACTAATTTGACAATAAACTATTTGTGAAAAAAAAAAAAAGAATTAAAGTGTAGTTGACACAGAATGTTACGTTAGTTTCAGGTGTACAACATAGTACTTCCACAACTCTATACATTATGCTACACTCACCACAAATGTTATCTGTCACGATACAACACTATTACAATACCATTGACATTATTTCTTATGTAGTCATTTTCAACCGCATGAATTATTCATTCCATAACTGGAAGCCTGTACCTCTGATTCTTCTCTACCCATTTTACCCATTCCCTCTTCTAGCAACCATCAGTTTGTTTTCTGTACTCATGGGTCTGTTTATCCTTTTAGTTTATTTTTTGTGTGTTGTAGATTTAACATATAAGTGAAATCATATGCAATTTGTCTTTCTTTGTATGACTTATTTCACTTAGCATAATACTCTCTAGGTCCATCCATGATGTTGCAAATGGCAGGATCTCACTCTTTTTATCTCTGGTAATATATCTGCAAAGGAAATCATCAATAAAACAAAAAGACAACCTAGTGAAGAGAAGAAAATATTTACAAGTGCTATATACAATAAGGAGTTATTATCTAAAAAATATATAAAGAACTTTTATGACTCAACATCAAAAGAAAGAAAGAAAGGAAGAAAGAAAGAAAGAAAGAAAGAAAGAAAGAAAGAAAGAAAAAATCAAACCAAAACCAATAACCTAATTAAGCCATAAGCAGAGACTTACAGCCCAGAGCCTGGAGCCTGCTTTGGATTCTGTATCTCCCTCTCTCTCTCTGCTCCTCCTCCACTCCTGCTCTGTCTCTCGCTGTCTCTCAAAAATGAATAAATATTAAAAATTTTTAAATAAAACATGGGCAGACAACATGAATATGGATTTTTTTTTCTAAAGAAGACATACAGATGGCCAACAGACACATGAAAAGATGCACATCACCAATCATCAGGTAAGTGCAAATAAAAACCACAGTAATATGGTTTGTCAGCCTGGCTAGAATGAAAAAGATAAGAAATAATAAGTGTCGGTGAGGGTATGGAGAAAAAGGAACTCTTTTTAAAGTTTATTTATTTATTTGTAGGATAGAGAGAAAGAATTCCAAGCAGATTTGACCTCAGTGTGGAGTCAGACACAGGTCTCAGCCCCATGAACCATGAGATCATCACGTGAACTTAAGTCAGGTGCTCAACCAACTGAGACACCCTGGTGCCCTACAAAAGGAACTCTTATGCCACAGCTGGGATGTAAGCTGGCACAACCACTGAAAAAAATGGTATGCAGTTTTCCTAAAAAAATTAAAAATAGAAATACTAGGAGCTTAAGAAGATGGCAGGGTGGAGGGCCCTAAGCTCACCCTGTCCCATGTTAAAACTAGATATCACTCACATCTGAGTAACTAGACCAGAGAGTGAGCCAAAGACTGGCAGAAAAGAGAAAAAAAACTCCACAACTAAATATAGAGAAGAGGCCACATCAAAAAGATTAAGAAGGGCCGAAACAGTGGTCAGGAGCTGCCTGCAGGAGGGACGGAGCTGTAGGTGAAGAGAGAGGAAAACACCAGGAAGCCCCCATGGAGAAAATGAATTCCCATAATACCTGGCTTTGAAAGCCAAAGAGACTGAATTCAATATAGTTTATATAAGCAGTGGGACTTGGATCCCTGAGTTTTAAAAGTTAGCTGACTCAATACTGGAAAAGCTGTGAGGGAGAGTGACAGCTTGGTCTCTGCCCTTAAAGAGACAATAGGCCTTGGAGAGGCAATGTAGAAGAACAGTTTGGACAACAACTGGGGCAAATGGTAGAGAGATCTGCTGATACTGATTCTGGAGTGAAAACAGAAACACTTGTGTGTGGGAGGCAGCTCTGCACAGATACTTGCTACCTAAACTACTACCATTGTTCCCAGTTCCTAGTTCCTGAGAACTAGCACACTCCAATTCTGTTGACCTCTGTTTTGGGCTCAGCACGGATTTTAACTCCATATGCACCTGCCCACCTGGTGCAGCATGCCCCAGTGACCACCTTGCTTCAGGGGATCGCGCCTAGGACTAGCAACGCAGCACAGATTTTGCTAACGACACACACATGCCCTGCCCAGCCGCTGCACTCACAGATGCAATGCACCCCCAGCTGCTGACCCCACCCCCACCTGCCATGCCCCTAGCTGCCTGGACGACCTCAGGCTACACCCTGACAGCCACCACACTGTGGGGGATCTGGCCCAAGACTAGAGGTTCAGTGAAAATGTTGCTAACCACAACCCCATCCAAGAGCCTTCTTGTGGTCCTCCTTAGAGAATGTTCTTGGTTTTCAAAAAAGTTCCTTTCTCCTCTCTGTCAGAGCCATGATGGCATTTTACTTGGCTCTTCCTCATGACAGTCTGGTGGGGTTTCTGGAGATAAAACCTGTGAAGATTGTAGAATCCCTTAGACTATGTCCCTCAGGAGTCTTCCTTCAAGCTAGTCCACTCTCAACTTCCATCGATCTATAAAAGTTACCATTTAAGTTTTCTTATCACTTTTTGGCACCAGTAACCTTTTTTTTTTCCATGTAAGTATGTGTTTGTGTAACTCTGAATTCACCTGTCTCTCCAGATTTGGGGTCGGTAGTTTTCATTGTGACCTCAATTCTCTGACAGGCACTAGAAAATTCATCCATTCTGTTTTTTCAACTTTTTTTGTGTATGTGGTCAGGATGAGATGACCTATTTCCAAGCTCTTTACATCCTGTAGCTGTAATGATATCTTTATATCAGAAAATCTAATCTTCAATAACTATGTGTATTTTGGGGGTACACTTCTTAAGAATTAAGAATTTTAAATATCATACTGTGCGTGGATTCAACTTAACTTTCACACTCAGCAGGCTCTACCAATTATCATTTTTAAATGTGCTTTTTATAACATTTCAATAAATAGAACCTCATTTTCCTTACTCATATTTTAGAAGTTAGTTACAAATTTTGAGATGCCTGCATGGCTCACTATGACTGCTATTCTCTGGCAGTAACAAAAGTGAGTTCTCAGTGACCATGGTTCTAATTAGTAATTCCTCTTTCCAGGTATCACTGCTCAATCCAAAAGGAGATATTTTATTTAAACTGGGCCAATCAGGGTGATTTTTGATTAGGAGCAGAATAGTCCATACATTCCTCTTGCCAGATACCTAATTGACACTTTTCTTTTCTGAGACTTACCTCTGAATTATATGAAACTCCATAAATTTTTAAACACACTTCCTTTTGGATGAGCAATAATAATAACACTTTCCTTATGCCAGTCACTCAATTTTTGGTGCCTTTTAACATATTAAATAATTTGATTCTCAAAACCACCTTGGAAGCTAATTTGTATCTGTTTCCATTTTAGTTATGAGGAAATCAAAGCAGAGAATCATCAAATAAGTTTCCTAAGTTCTCAAAGCTAGTATGTTGTAAAGGTAGGTTTCAAATGCTAGAGTCAGTTAAGATTTGGTCAAATATGGGATAGATTAGTATCAAGTAAAAACTATTTGGAGATAATATCCTGGTGAGAAATGGAAAGTAAGGCTTTGATTCAAGTTATAAAAGAAGTGGTGGTGGAAGGAATAGACCAAGTTTTAAAATGTTTATTTATTAATTTTGAGAGAGAGAGGAGAGAAAGAGAGAGAGAGGGAGAGAGAGCATGTGCACCAGTGTCAGATACGGGGTTCATGATCTGAGCTGATATCAGGAGTTTGGCACTTAACTGACTGAGTCACCCAGGCTCCTGGGGATAGGCCAATTTGGAAGACATTTCTAAAATAAAGCCAAAAGTATGCAGTACATAGTTGAATGACTTTTCTGGGTGTTAGTGGAGAGAGAACTAGATGCTAACTCAAATCTTATTCATCATTCTCTGGCTCTGTTTGTAGTTTCTTTCTGTTCTTTTCTTTTTCTCTTACTCCCTTCGTCACTTAATGACTTTCTTTCATGTTATGTTTATTCCTTTCTTATTATTTTTGTGTATATGCTACAGGTTTTTGTTTTGTTATCATGAAGTTCACATATAAAAGTCTCCAGATCTAATAGTCTATTTCAATTTGATAGTAAATCAAGTTTGAATGCTTTCTGAAATTCCGCAATTTTACTCCCCTCCATACTTTGTTTCTAATGTCACATTTTACATACTTTTGTTTTGTGTATCCTTAACTAATTTTTGAGGCTACATTTAATTTTACTAGTTTAACTTTTATATAGATATATAAGAAATTGATCCATTACTTTTACTATATATTTGCCTTTAACAGTGAGATTTTACTTTCATATATTTATTTTAAAATTGCTCATTAGTAATTTTTCTATTCTGTTCAAAAAAATCCCAATAACATTTTCTGTAAAACTGGCTTATTAATCATGAATATTTTTGCTTTTCCTTGTCTGGAAAACTATTTTTCTATCCTTCAATTTTTAATGATAGCCTTGCCAAGTAGAGTATGACTGTTTAGATAATTTGAATATATCATGCAATAACCTTTTGGCCTTCAAAGTTTCTAAAATCACCTGATAGCCTTATGAGTTTCCTTTGTATGTAACAAATGTTTTTCTCTTCCTGCTTTAAAAATTCTTATTATTAACTTTTGACATTATAATGATATTGGTTTGTATCTTTTTGGGTTTATCTTATTTGAAACTCTCTGTATTTTTTGGACCTGGACATCTGTTTCCTTCCTTAGTTTAGGGAAGTTTTCGATCATTATTTCTTCAAGTACGTTTTCTGCCTTTTTCTATATCTCTTCTTCTTTCTAGGATTTCCATAACACAAATAATATCCCACTTGATGTTGTCCTATAAGTCCCTTAAGATATCCCTACTTTTTTTCATTTTCTCTTTTTGGCTACTCTGTTTGGGTGAGGTCCACTGCTCTGTTTTCTAGATTACTGATTTGTTCTTTTGCTTCATCTAATCTGCTGTAGAACCCTTCTATCATATTTATTTATTTAGTTTTTAGTTTAGTCATTGTATTCTTCAAGTCTGACCTTCAGTTCGGTACTTTATTATATTTTCTTTATTTTTGTTGAAGTTCTTACTGTTTTCATCAATTTCTCCCAAGTTTGGTGAGCATATGTATCAGCATTACTTTGAAATCTTTTTCAGAGGGATTACTTATTTTATTTGGCTTTTTATAAGGTTTTATATTGATTCTAATTTGTATATTCCTCTCTTTTCTCATTTTTATTGACTTTCTGTGTTTGTTTATATGTTATTGGAGAAACGGCTTCTTCTTCCAGATTTGTGCGAGAAATTCAATCTTCTCATTCAACTTGCCTTAGCCATTGATTATTTTTTTTGAAACTTTTGATAGTCTAAGCAGGCTGACTTAAGTTCCAATTTTTGAGAGTGTGCCAAGATCTGTCAGTGTTCCCAATGGGAGGATCTCATTCTGCACTAAGTCTCAAGATGATTAGTAGCCAGATCCTTAGACAGCAGCCTGTGAGGTAAAAGGACTTATAGTCATTAATCATAAATCCTGGTCACCTGCAGAGTAGGTTATATGGAGGTGTCTCTGGATGAGAGTTGCAAAAATCAAGGCTCCAGATGAATGTATAAGTCCCTTTCTTGGAAGTACCCATGATCAGTGAGGGCAAGACTGTGCATAAAGATGTGTCTTCCTATCTACATCTTCTGAGAGCATCTCTGTAGCTTCTAGATGTGTGGAATATCTAAATCCTTCTCCAAAAGCTGAAGCTCAAGGTCAATAAAGAGGATGTCCTCCCCTACAAGACTGCAGCTATGTTTCAGCTTTCTGTCTGAAGAAAGCATGCTTTGAGGGTAATAGTCTACCAAAAACTGTCTTTCCAATTGTTACAGTCCCATGGCCCAATTTTTCTAGGCCACCAAGATCAGACCATCAAAGATTGTCCCCTCTGTAGACTGCACAAATGTGTCATCTTTAGCAAGGCAACAAAAGAGCGTTAGAGGTAGGATACTCTCAAGTTTTACTAGGCAATGGAAGAAAAAAGGGGCAGGTTTTAAACTTTTTTAAAAAAATATTTTATTTATTTCTGAGATAGAGAGAGAGAGAGAGAGAGAGAGACAGCATGAACAGGGAAGGGTCAGAGAGAGAGGGAAATACAGAATCCAAAACAGGCTTCAGGCTCTGAGCTAGCTGTCAGCACAGAGCCCAACACAGGGCTCAAACCCATGAACCATGAGATCATGACCTGAGCCGAAGTCGGACGCTTAACCTGCTGAGCCACCCAGGCACCCTCAAAGGGGCAGGTTTTAGCAAGGCAGCAGCAGCATATAGGAATGGAACACATCTGCTAATTTTGGCCAAGCAGCACAAAAGTACTTTGTGCACGTCCATCAGCCTTAGATAGGCTATAGGATATTGTTGTGGTTATATAATCCCACCAGCTTTAACAAAGCAGTAGAAGAATGCTGTGACTGCTCCTGCCCACCCGCACACTCTAGCAAGCCAACAGGAGAGTGTTGTGGTTACATGGTTCCAGTGACATTAGAAAGACATCAGGAGAGTGCTGTGATCACTCACATCCATCTGCTTTAACCAGACAGCACAGTTTTCCATCTACACTTGCCTGCCTGTGCTAGCAAGGTAGAGGAGGAGAACAACAATAACATCTATAAGCACCACTATCCCTTGAAAGAGTCCCAAATGGCTCCTGGCTTTCTGGAAGGCACTTTAAAATTAGCAAATAAATCTCCTTCACATATAGTTTAGAAGCTTTTCAAACTGCTGCTTTTGTGCTAGATCCTGGAACAATTGAGTCCGCACATTAGCCCTTTAAAAAAAATCTACCTCAGTTCCCTACAGTGCTTTGGTTCCTTGAAAGTCAGCCGTTTTGATTTTTAAAGACAGATATGTAGGGTACTCATCTTTTTGGTGCAGTTTCCAAGGATTCTAGTGTCTTATGTGGGGCACAAACCCCTCACTCCTCAAGGAGAAGCTCCAAGATTGTGAGATAACTGCCTAGTATGTGCCACCAGGTCAGGCATGGGGTTTTTCGTGACACCATGTTTCTCCCTCTCCTGTTATCTGAGTGTGGCCTTTTTATGCTTTGTTTCAGGAGAGCTATTAAGCTATGTTTTTGTTGTTGTTCTTTTTCTAGGAAATTATTCCATTTGTGGCTGTTGATTAGGTGAATAAATGGAAGGAAGTGAGTCAGAGTCTTCCTACACCAACATATTTGCTCAATTCCAAGAGCAATCACTTATTTGTCTATATATAATAAATTATTTTATGCCAACTGCAGGACCACAGACCTTTGAGGTTTGTACTGCAGCATTTCCATGTTCATTGTTTTAATATTTTCCATGTCTGAGATAGAAAAAATGAAATTATAAAACCTACAAACTGTGTTTGTCTATCATCTAGAAAACTCTTTAGGCCTATTTGTGTTGTGCATGGAATATTTTTTTATTCCCAGAAAAATCAATAAATTAATAAATTAGATTATAGTATATTTTACACTAAAAACATGTTAAGATTAGTTTAGAGATTAAAAAGCAGTTACATAAATATAATATCTTTTCATGTATACCAGAAAATTAAAGGATGAAACATTTCTATTAAAATGTTCAAAAAGCCTTCTTGATTATGGCTCAGGTCATGATCTCATGGTTTGTGAGTTCAAGCCCTGTCAGACTCCATACTGACTTAGGATTCCCTCTCTCTCCACCCCTCTCTTCTCTTGAAGACAAATAAATAAATTTATAAAAAATAGTAAAATAAAGTAAAGACTCAAAGAAATTGTTAACTCAGAAGTAATGATATATAAAACATCCAAATTCAGGGAATCCAGTTGAATCCTTGGAGTAATCAGATGGTTTAATTTTGGTTTAAAAAGAAAAGCTTGTTTTATCTCCTTTGATTTTATCTGTGTGGGCAGTAATATGAGTTTGTTTCTTTTTAAAAATATTTTTAGTGCTTATTTATTTTTGAGAGAGAGAGAGAGAGAGAGAGAGAGAGAGAGAATGAGCAGGGGAGGGGCAGAGAGAGAGGGAGACACAGCATCCGAAGCAGGCTTCAGGCACTGAGCTGTCAGCACAGAGCCTGAAATGGGACTTGAACTCACAAACTGTGTGATCATGACCTGAGCCGAAGTCGGACACCTAACAGACTGAGTCACCAGGCACCCCATGAGTTTGTCTTTTTAAATAGAAAATATTTGAGTTTATTCCTTCATTAAGATAATTCATTTGACTTTTCGTAACCTTTTACTGTTTATTGATTAGATAATTTAATAAGTTTAAGACAAAACATGGCAAATATAAAACTTTGTTTAATTCAGTTGAATTATTATTCTCACAAATTTTATAACCATCATTTTGTTTTAAAGTCTATTAGCTTAAGCATAACTTTCAATATTCTTGTTATTTTAAGATTTGGACTAATACTAGATATGACACCATAACCTCGATATAATTGCAAAGTGACACAATTATACCATTGATATAGGAATAAAAGGGAGTTATTTTATCAAGATTCTTAATTTTACACTTCTCTGTTCTCTCTGTAAAGGAAAGCTATTTCAGTTAAACATTATAATTAATAGGAATAGTTGTAATTGTGCTAGAATATATATGAGAATAGGAGGTATTTTAAGGATATTTTTGTAAAGATCCAAAATATTAAAGAATGTAATGAAGGAAAAAACTTGAATGTTTGTGACAAGTTGTGTAATGTTTAAGTAAGGAAGTGATATTTATTTCCCTTTAATTATAATGCCTGCAAAAGATGACTCTGTAAGACAAAATGAAATGTATTATAATGCAGCTAAAGTTGGCTCAAATTTGGTGGCTTTGTTTTTAAAATAACTTAAATTCTTTAGTGCCATATGTTATATTAAAGCAAAACTAGAATTTTATTTTTTTTCTCAATTCATTAAAATGACCACTTAATTTGGTAATATTCATTCTGCTTAAGGAGTGATGAAAGATCATTATTAACCACTTGGGAATCTTCTGTAGGAACATTTATATCTTAATGTGCTTTCAAACACAGGAATAGAATTTAGTGACTCATCACTTATATGTAACACCTAGTGCTCATCCCAACAAGTGCTGTACTTAATGCCCATCACCCAATTAGCCCATCCCCCCACCCAACATCACTCCAGGAACGATTAGTTTGTTCTCTATATCTTTTGGGGTGCCTGGGTGGCTCAGTCAGTTGAGTGTCCTACTTTGGCTTAGGTCATGACTTCATGGTTTGTGGGTTCGAGCCTGGAGTCAGGCTCTGTGCTGACAGCTAGCTCAGAGCCTGGAGCCTGTTTCAGATTCTGTGTCTCCCTCTCTCTCTGACTCTCCCTTGCTCATGCTGTCTCTCTCTCTTTCTCTATCTCTATCTCGCAGAAATAAATAAAACATTTAAAAAAATTAAAAAAAAAAAAAAAAGAATCTGTCTTTTCTGGGGAGCCTGGATGGCTTAGTCAGTTAAGTGTCGGACTTTGGTTCAGGTCATCATCTCACAGTTCATGGGTTCAGGTCATCATCTCACAGTTCATGGGTTTAAGCCCCATGTCAGGGTCTGTGCTGACAGTTCTGAGCCTGGAGCCTGCTGCAGATTCTGTGCCTCCCTCTTTCTTGGCCCCTCCCCCATTCCTGCTCTGTCTTTGTCTCTGTGTTTCTGTGTCTCTCAAGAATAAATAAACATTAAGCAAAATTTAAAAAACAAAAAAAAATAATCTTTTTTATTTGGGATTTAATTGGACATCCAAGGCTGTACACCATTATTGGTATTAAAAGTCCCCTATTAAAAAACAAGGAATGCACTTCAAATGTCAATCCACTGCCTACCAAATTCTTCCAGGAAAAGGTTGATTGATATTTGTCTATGGTTCCACATCTCAAGTAATAAGGAAGCCATTTCTACAAGGGCACAAATCTTAGCATACTTGAGAACTTTGAGGAGGGATATCTTCTTTCAGAAGTTTAACTACCTCTTCTACATCTACATAAACAATCAAGGACAAACGAACAATTTTGGGAGGGATCAAGGATAACTTTATTTTTTTATTTTTATTTTTTTTAATGTTTTATTTATTTCTAGGAGAGAGAGAGAGAGAGACAGAGTGAGCAGGGGAGGGTCAGAAAGAGAGGGAGTCACAGACTCCGAAACAGGCTCCAGGCTCTGAGCTGACAGTCAGCACAGAGCCCGAAGCGGGGCTCGAACCCACAAACCGCAAGATCATGACCTAAGCGAAAGTCGGACGCTTAACCGACTAAGCCACCCAGGCGCCCCACGGATAACTTTAGATATTATTGATGATCAAAACAAGGGACTGGTAAGCAAAGTTAGTTACAAATTAGTATTAATGAAAATAATTTTATGATAGAAGGCTTATAAGGAAAATTGACTAATATCCTGGTATAGTGCATGTATGTTCAATATTATATTGTATTATTCGACAGACCAACCAAAGGATTACTTACTTTTCTTTTTACTTGATTACATACTATCTGATTCCATTCTAAATACTGTAAAACTGTATGTAAACTTGCAAGATACTCACTAGTGTAAAAAACAAAATACAATTTCAAAGATTATCACACATTGGGATTGTAATCAGGTTTTTTCCCCACAACTTAAAGCTGTCCGTCAACATTCAGAAAAGTTGTCTTTAAATGCATTTACAACACATCTTTTTATGAGAGTTACTTAATTGTATCAATTTTCATATTTCTTTTTTTCTAATAAAGTTTAGCATTTATTTTCGATCACAACAAATAAAATGCAATTTGAAAGTTTTTTCCTCTCTATTAATGTGGTAAAACAGACACAACATAAAACTTACCCTTTTAACAATTTTAATCTTACAATTCAATGGCATTAAGTATATTCACAGTAACCTGCAACCAATACCAGTATCCACTTCCAGGACTTTTTTTTTTAATCATCCCAAACAGAAACTCAGCACTTATTAAATAACAATAACTTACTATCCTACCACAGACCTTGGCAACCTCTATTCTACCTTCTGTATCTATAATTTTGCTTATTCTAAGTATATAATAGAATATTTTTCCTTTTGTGTCTGGGTTATTCCCCTCACCATAGTGTTTTTCAGTTTCAATCACGTTGTAGCATGTATCAGATAATATTCCATTATATGAATAAATATTTTGTTAAGCATCCGACTTCGACTCACGTCATGATCTAACAGCTCCTGGGTTCGAACCCCATGTCGGGCTCTGGGCTGACAGCTCAAAGCCTGGAGACTGCTTCAGATTCTGTGTCTCCTTCTCTCTCTGCCCATCTCCAGCTTCCACTCTTTCTCTTTCTCAAAAACAAAAAACATTTTAAAAATTTATAAAAATGTTGCTGTTAATATTGGTGTTCAGTGTCAGTCTCTATTTTAGACAGTTTGAGGTATATACATAGGCATGGAAGAGGTATCCCCTACCTTTCAAAAGTTTGTTATGCACTTTACTTTCACAAAAGACCTGTATTACAATCTGTTTTTGCTTATCAAAGGAAATTCAAATAAGATTTTTGCTTTTGCCCCCAAAAAAGAGCAAAAATAAAAGATAGCATTCAATGTTTGTTTTACAGTGAGCAATTATAGAGGGAGCACACACTCCAATTAAGTAGAGTGGCACCACCAAATTCTTTCCCTAGAAACTTCATTCATTCATCTCAGCATCAAGCTGTCATAGCTTTAAAATGAGTCTATGAGTGCCTATGCTTTATCTCAACTTACTTTGTATCTCTACTAGGAAGATGCATCCTAAGGTATCAGGGGAGTCTGAGAGGTGAGAATTTTGTGAGATCACAGAAAGTAGGAGACTATTCTGGGGTTGTCTCTTCCCTCAAACACAGCTAGATCAATATCAAGTCATTTTGAAAACCTAGGAAATCAATCTGAGGATTAAAAGAACAATCTGCATAATTTGAGGGAGAGAACATGGCAGGTACTCTGTGCAGAGAGGCGAATTGGGGGAGAGAAGAGATGCAATGCCACAGACAAAGGGAGCCCTTTCTGCAAAGAGGAGAAAGAGAGAAGGGAAGAGAAGCAGTTATCTTGCTCTGAGAGCATTTAGTAGAGGCCAAATGGATTCTCAGACAAGAGTCTGCAGGCACCATACCGTTGCCCTGGTCACCAGTATAGGAACAAAGACACTGGCTAAGGGCAGCAACACCTGTCAATAGCTGTGTGTGGCAATTTACCATAAACTCTGAGCCACTGTCAATGTGCTGTCACATGACCGTTTTCTGGGACAAGTTGGTACCAGCCACAGTGCAACAAGGCCCCCAGAGGATCAGCCACAAAAATCTATGAAATGTGGGAGTTTTAAAACACAGCATTGACTGTGATAAAACTCAGGAGGGAGGCAACGCCTGGTAGGTTGACAGCTCTGGAAACAGACAAGATGAAGGCAAGGAGCTGAGAGAAGAATCTGTGAAGGCACAAACTTCCCTCTCCAAAGACTAGAGAGTGCAGAGAAGCCATTTTCACCGTTAGTCCACCAACTCTGATGGATCCCAGTGTGCTAAACAGAGCCACCAAGTGGAGAACAGGACAAAGCTGTTACCAAATCCTACCTTCTGTTCCCTCTAGGCACGTCTCCACTAGGGAAGCCAGTCTGGGAATCGGAGCAGCAGGCTCCTATCCTCGAAGAATAGTACAGATCTCTTCCACCTGCTAAGTCTGCTGATTATATAGGACTGCAAAGTTCTAGCTCTAGGGGAAACTGGATCTAGCTTCATTTGAGTTTTTTTCTGTTTCTCTGTTCTTTTTTTCTTCTTTGCTTCTGGTTTTGTCCACCCCCCCCTTTGGATATAGAAAGAGCAAATGTTTTATTATATTATTAGTTGTTAATTTGTAATTAAAAAAATATTTTTCTCTTTTTTCTTTTTTTTTGGTTTCTATTAAGCTTCTCTTAACAAACAGACAAAAATACACCTAAGATCTAGCTTCTTTTATTTGATTAAAAAAATTTAATTTTATTTTATCGTTTTTCTTTCTCCAAAATGACAAGATGGAGGAATGCACCTCAAAAGAAAGAACAGGAGGTATGCTGGGCAAAGATTTAATCAACACAGATATAAGTTGAATTAGAAATAAGTGATATAAGTGATAAATAACACAGATACAAGTGAATTAGAAACTAAAACACCAATTATAAAGGTTCTAGCTAGACTTGAAAAAGCATAGAAGACACGAGAGAACCCCATTTTGCAGAGATAAAAGAGTTAAAATACAGTAGTTAGGATAAAATTAAAAATACTATAACTAAGATACAAACTTGAATGGACGGCATGACAGTGAAAAGGGACAAATCAGAGGAACAAATTGGTGATATAGAAAATAAAATTATGTAAAATAAGGAAGCTGAAAAGAAGAGGGGGAAAAAAGTTAACAGATCATGAAGGTAGACTTGGGGAACTCAGTAACTTTTTAAAAAAGAATGATATTTACATCATAGGAATCCCAGAAGATGAAGAGAAAGAAAAAGGGACAGAAGGTTTATGTGAGCAAATTATAGCTGAAAACTTCTCTAATCTGCGGAAAGACACAGACATCAAAATCCAGGAAGCACAGAGAAGTCCCATTAAATTTAACAAAACCCAGCCATTACCAAGGCATTATCATAGTCAAATTAAAAAAAAAATACACAGGGGCACCTGGGTGGCTCAGTTGGTTGAGTGGCCGACTTCGACTCAGGTCATGATCTCACAGTTCGTGGGTTCGAGCCCCGCGTTGGGCTCTATGCTGACTGCCAGCTCAGAGCCTGGAGCCTGTTTCAGATTCTGTGTGTCCCTCTCTCTCTGACCCTCCCCCTGCTCACACTCTCTCTCTCTCTCTCTCTCCAAAATCAACAAAACGTTAAAAAAATAAAAAAAATACACAGATAAGGAAAGAATCCTGAAAGCAGCAAGGGATAAAATATCATTAACCTACAAGGGAAGAGAGATCAGGTTTGTAGCAGATCTGCCCACAGAAACTTGGCAGGCTAGAAGGGAGTAGTGTGATATATTCAATGTGCTGAATGGGAAAAATAAGGGGCCATGAATACTCTATCCAGTTAGGCAGTTATTCAGAATAGAAGAAGAGATTTTCCCAAACAAAAACTAAAAGAGTTTGTGACCATTAACCCTGCTCTGAAGGAAATTTTAAGGGAGACTCTGAGTAGGGGAAAAAAAAAGAACAAAAGCAACAAAGGAACAGAGAACATCACCAGAAACACCAGTATTACAGGTAACACAATGGCTCACAATCACCCTGAATGCAAATGGACTAAACACTCCAATCAAAAGTTTGAGGAGAAGAGTTAAGATGGTGGAGAAGGGAATACTGGGCTTTCCTCATCCCTCAAACACAGTTGTATGGAGGTCAGATCACTTGGAACACCCAGGAAATCATTCTGCTGACTGGCAGAAAGGTCTCCACAGCTGGAGGGAGACAACGTGGGAGGTGCAAGGTGCATGAAACTGAAATGAGGGAGAGAAAAATGGTGGTGCCACAGAAGGGAGAGAACCCTATCCACAGAGAAACAAAAGGGACAGAAATAGAGAAAGTTTGAGGGAGTGCAGTAAAGCACTCACATAAGAGAAAAACCTCTCTGGATCATGGATTGGGGAGCAAGAAGTACTGAGTATCACAGGGTTTTTTGTTTGTTTTGTTTTTTGGTATGTATGTGTGTGTGTGTGTTTCCAACAGCACTGAGTGTTTAAACTCTGAGGTTTTGAAAGTGTATGACTTTATCTGGAGGGGAGCTGTGGCATGTGCTCCTGAAGATGAGGAGGGAGCAGGTGTAGTCATCTCTGAGGTGCACTGGGAAAAAACATTCTCCTTGGAGTACTTTTGGAATAGGGTATATTGCTTCTCCAAAGACAAAAAACTTTTTTAGGAGCAGCAAAAGGCCTTTCATCATCAGCAGACAGAGGCATACCCAGAGGACATATAACTTTTTGCTTCTTTTAGCAGTGGCACGCCATAAATTCTGCACAGTGCACAGGTGTGGGACTGTTTTTCTGGGACAAAGGACATCAGGTAAAGCATGGAGAAGCTTTACTCCAGAGGAGAGGAGCAGTTCCACTTGATGCCTGGCCCTTTAAGACTTTGAGTTTTGAATCCCAGCTGCCCATCAAAACCAAAACCAAAACCAAAACCAAAACCAAAACCAAAACCAAAACCAAACCAAACCAAAACAACACAGGAATACTGTGGTGCAGGGTGAGCTGACTGCCCTAGTTTTTCTGTGAGGACTCCCAGAATAGAAGGTGATGTGAGATACCCTTTTGGGGAGAGAGATTGAGGTAGTGCCATTTCCCCCCAAAACCAACATGGTGGGACTTCACAGAGCAACACAGCAGCCCCCAGTGAAGGCAGGACCCACTTACACCAAACCCTGCCCCACTCTGTGCCTGGCTTATGTACTGGGACAAGACTGACTGAGTCATTGTGTGGGTCTCTCCTTCAGAGGACTAGCACAGACAGCACCTAGAATGTACCAAGTGTACTGAAGATCAAGTGCTTCAAAACAACATTTGCAGTTCTGGTAGAAAAGAGCAAGACTTATTTTTTTAAAATTATTTTTCTTTCTTATCTTTTTTCTTTTGGAATCAGGCTCATAGCTTCTTGTTTGTTTTTGAATTTCCTTTTTACTTTTCTTTGTGGGGGGAGCGAATCGACTTCTCTTTTTTTTTCCTTTATTTATTTGTTTGTTTGTTTGTTTTTGAAATCAACCTTGCAGCTTTTTGATTCTCTGTTTATTTTTCCTAGTTCCCTTTCCTTTTCTCTTTTTTTTGTGGGGATCAGGCTCCCCGCTCCCCATCCCACACACCTTTTTCCAGGTTTGTTTTAAAAAATAAAATAAAGCACACCTAGTTAAAGGTCCAAACACTCCCCACTATAAGCAAGGAGGAGTTCTGCAGAAGACTGACCAGTGAAAAAGCGCAGCCAAAACACAACAGCAAAGTGCAGACAACATACCCCAGAAACAATTCCTGAAGTGCCAGTCCCTGGACAGTGTATGACAGCTTTTTAAATATAACATTATTCTCAGGTGCAGGATACATAACAAGTTTTTAAAACATACGAAAAACAGAAACTTATCCAAAATAACAAGGCAGAAGAATTCTCAAAAGAAAGCTTAAGAAGAAATCACAGCCAGGGATTGCTTAAAACAGATATAAAAATATATCTGAGCAAGAATTTAGAACAACAGTCATAAGACTACTATCTGGGCTTGAAAAAAAGCATAGAGGACACCAAAGAAACCCTGGCTGTAGAGATCAAAGACCTAAAAACTAGTCAGGTTGAAATAAAAAGTGGTATAACTGAGATACAGTGATAATGAAGACTGAAGAAGCAGAGGAGAAAGTAGTGATATAGAAGATAAAATTATGGAAAATAATGAAGCTGATAAGAAGAGGGAATGAAAACTATTAGGTCATGAGGGAAGACTTAGAGAACTTACTGATTCCATAACATAAAACAATATCAGGGCAAACCTCGATGGCTCAGGTGGTTGAGCATCCAACTCTTGATTTTGGCTCAGGTCATGATCTCATGATTTATGGGTTTGAGCCCCTCATTGGTCTCTGTGCTGACAGTGCAGAGCTTGCCTGGGATTCTCTCTCTCTCTCTCTATCTGCCCTTCCCCCACCTATGTTCATGCTCTCACTCAAAAATAAATAAATAAACTTAATTTTTTAAAAGGAAAGCAATGTTCATATCATAGGAGTCCCAGAAGAAGAATAGTGAGAAAAATGGGCAGAAGGTTTATTTAAACAAAGTATAGCTGAAAACATTGATTTTGCCTATATTTAAAATTTGTAAACATGGAATTATACAATATATACTACTTTATGCCTAGTTTTTTTTTTCACTCAACATGCTAAAATTGAGATTAATCTATGCTGGTTTATGTAACAATAGTTTCTTTTTTATGTTACTGTGTGATATGTCATTATATGACTATATCACTGTTTATTATCTCTTGTTGATGGATATCCAGACTTTTTCTAGTATTGAACTATTGTGAATAGCAGCTATGAACCATTTACTTAAATATAATATTTATTTATTTGAACATATCATATACTTTTAATTATTCAGGCATATGTACTATATTTCCTTAGGAATGGAATTTCTAAGAATATGTTTAATTATAATAATATCTGTCAAGCTTATTTTGAATGAGACTGCATCACTTTGGAATCCCATAACCAGTGTATGAGTGTTTAGGTTGCTTCATATCTTTTACAACAGTTTTGTCCATCTTTTTAATTTTAGCCATTCTAATAGGTAGGTATTCATGTCAGTGTGGATTCAATTTGTATTTCTCTTAAGTCACACCAATTTTGTTATGATTTGCTTATTATTTTCCATTTTTAACTTACAACTTATCTGTGATCTTAATTTTTAAATGAGCCCTTTATAAACAGTATAAAATCAGGTCTTTCTCTAATTAATTTAAAAAGGTATATTTTAGATGAAAAATTTAGTTCATTTAATTTAATATAATAATTGATTTGTCAAGAATTAAGTCTGCTCTTTTGATATTTATTTATTCCATCTGATTTTTGTTTCTTTTTCTATTTTTTAGACTAATCAAGTTTTTATTATTTCATTTTATCTCTTTTGATGTTTCTTAATGATAAACTTTGGTACCATGTTTCTAGTGGTTAGCAAACTACAGCTTCATAAATAATGTAGGAATATTAAAATATTATAATTTTACATATACCTTGATCCTTTCTTATTAATATTGTCTTATATTTTATTTTTACATATGTTATAAATCCATCAATATAGTGCTATTATCAATTGCTTTACATAGACAATATCTTTTTTATTTTTATTTCTTAAATTTCATTTCTATTTTTTGTGGAAGACCAGTAAGTGGGCAAATACAGCTACTTATAAGGATTCAACAAATTCCAAGTCCCTGAATAATCTCTTCCATGAGTAATGGAAAGTCTGTTTCTCCTACAGCATAGGCTCAGACTTAACAACACTCTCCACTGCTGCATATTTCTGACCCTCTTGGAAGGGCTTTTTATCTTCCTAGAATCTATTTCCTTAAGATTTTTTTTGCATCCAAATGTCTTCAATGCATTAAAAATATATACAATGATTTTACTGTATTTTTAAAATTCTACTTTGTACTTTTGGAGCAATATAACAAGATCTAGTAACTGTTAGTGCTTTATATAAAATATTTGTATTTTTATAATTTTTATGCAAAATCTTTCAATCATATTGAGTTCTGTCAAAATATCATTGCTATTACTATTAGAATACAAGGTACTTTATTTAAAAACTAGATTTCATGATACAGTCAAGATATAAAGTGTAGTCATTTATCAGAATGTTTATGTTATTATTATAAAAATAAATGCTATATGTCCACCAATTTCTCAAAATATATTACAGTATAGTATATGACAGGATATGTAAAATATTTTGCAAATTATACAAAATCTGTATAGACAAATGATTATTATAGTAATCTACAATAAAATATTAGTTTTGAAAGTGAAGGTAGGTATGATATGTAAGTTCTTCATGTGACTGAATATTATATATAGATAGATAGAGAGGGAAGAAGACAAAAAGATTGACAGAGAAAGACAGAGAGAAAACTCACGGTCTCAAGCATTGATTTATGTTTTACACATTATTAATTGATTTGTGTAATTAAACAAACTAATTTATTAACTGATACCAGAATCTGATCTCAGAGGTAGTCACCATTATTTCCCCAAATTTTACAAATGAGAAAAATACACGCATATAATTTATGTAATTTTCCAATGATTATATAACTAGAAAGTGATAAAATGGATGTAAGCTGACTATAGAGGTCTCATTACTAATTATTTTGCTTTAGTTACTGAAGTTTTTTGAACTCTAAGATTCTATAATCCTAGATGAAAAAATTTAACATAATATTTAAAAAAATTTTTATTGAATATATAAGTTGAGAGATAAATGGAGAGAAAGAAACAATAGTAGGGATATCTTTTAACTTCTAACATTAAACACACACACACACATACACACACACAAGCACAAACATCCCAAGACATGGTCAAAATGAAAGGATTCTTTCATCTAAATCCTTCTAATTTATAAAGCTAAAACCATCCTTGGAACCCACACCTGAGAACAGTTCAAAAACAAACAAACAAATAAACAAACAAAAAATATGGTATATACACAAATATGTACTATGTGCATATACAGGGTATATGACTTTATTAAAATAGAGATATGAAATGAAACAAAAACAGTAGGGACCTCATGAGAGTCTTGGGCTGATATTTAGGATTCAAATAATAAACATGGCTATCAGAAATTTGAAAAGAGTAATTAAAGAAATCAAAGAAATTAAGCATTACACCTTTAGAAAAGGGACACTTTAAGAAATCAGGGCTAGTTTGTCTAAGGTGCCGTATTAAGTATAGAACTGGTTCCCGACATTAATACAACTACATTAAAGAAGTCTAGTTATTCTAGTTATTCTTTATGTCTCATGAATAATATGCCATGATGAATTGTTTAGATCAAATATCAGGACAACTTATTCAATAATTTTTAAAGAAAATTTGTGAATTTTTATGGATTTATCTTGTCTTACCTATAAATAAACATGAGTGAATAAATGGAAGATCAGCTTTCTCATGGATAATCAGAGACCATAGATGAAATAATTAGTGATGGAGAGATACTGAATGTTAGGATAAATGCATGCTAAATTATTATTTTTGAATTATAATTCTAAAAAGAGCACACAAGACATAGAGGGGGGATGGTGAAGAAGGAGGACTCTGAGGTCACCATGTCCCATGTTTTTAACCAGATATCATTCCATATCCAAGTCAATAAACTGGAGAGGGATCCAAAGACTGGCAGAACAAACTCAACAACTAAATATAAGAGAAGGAGCTGCCTCTAAAATGTTAGGAAGTTCAAAAACCAGAGAGAGGCTCCCTGAAGAATGGAGCGAGATGCAGAGAAATGGGCCCTTGCACCAGGGAGCTCACACAAGGAAGATTCATCTCCACAATATGTGGCTTTAAAAATCGAAGGGGCTGAATTCCATAGGTTTGTAAAAGTAATGGGATTTGGAATTTGGAGTTTGAAATGTCATTTGATTCAACACTGGGCATGACTAGAGGGTGAATGACAGCTGGCACTCTGGCCTTAAAGAGACAATAGCCTGCCCAGAGAGGCAGCATAAGAATGGCAGTTTACACAATGCATGGGGTAAGTACCCATACACAATGCATGGGGTAAATGGGAGACAGATCTGGCAGGTGCCATTTTCCTCCCTATCATAAACACAGACATGCCTATAGGAGGTGGTGGTGCACTGGATGCCTAACACTTGATACCTAACTTGTCAGCAGTGTGATATGCCCAAGAGTACTCCTGAGGACTTACCCACTCCAAGTTTGCTAACTTCAGCCCTGGGATCAGGGTAAATTTTATTAAAGCCATGTGTGTGGCCCATCCAGGCTTTAGGTGCACTGCTATCACCATGCCATGCTATCAACCCCATCACACCCAGCCATGCTTCCCTAGCCACCATCACATGCCTTCCCAGCTGCAAGTTTGCATAGACACATGCTCCAAGGTTTCATCACACACCACTCCCAGCCGCCAGGTATACAGCAGTTGCTATGCACTGTGCCCGGCTGACATGTTAGGGCTAGGACATCCAGCCCAAAGCCTGGGCCACCCTGGTGTGCAGGCCCCAGCTGCTGCAGTGCTTTAGGGAATCTGGCATAGGACCAGTAGCCCAACTCAAATTCTAACACCAGCACCCTGCTTCCAAATTGCCTCATGGGCATGCCACTCAGAACAGGACTGCATGGGTTTCATTAACATCTCAGAGACCAAGCAGAGTCCACAGCAGGCAGAGAGAGTGTAGACAATTGCACTGAAAGATAAAGTGACTCAGATACAAAAGCAGGGTGTAAGCAGCACACATAGGACACTCTACTGAAGTGCCAGGTTCTGGTGAACAGGGCACTGCAGAGCACTCTAGGATCTCTTTTTCATAAAGTCACTACTTTCAAGAACAGTAGACATAGGTGACTTTCTTAACATACAGGATTAGACTACAGACAGGCAGACAAAATGAGAAGACAAAGAAATTTATCTCAAATGAAAGAACAAGAAGAGGCTATAGTCAGAGATCTAAGTGAAACAGATATAAATAATATGCCTGATAGGGAATTTAAGTCAGTGAGCATAAGGATACTCACTGGACTTGAGAAAAGACTAGAAATATGAGTGAGACCCTTAACACAGAGATAAGGAATAATATAGCAGAGATAAAGGACACAATAAACAGAATGAGAAACACAAACAGAGGAATGAGTTAGCGACCTAGAAGAAAGAATAATGGAAAGTAATCAATCAAGTTGAAAAAAGAGAGGAAAAAAGAATTATGTCAAATGAGAATAAACCCAGGGAACTCAATGACTCTATCAAATGTAATAACATTCATATTAAGGAGAACCAGAAGAAGAAGAGAGATAAAATGGGGCAGAACATTTGTTTGAAAAAATAATAGCTAAAAATGTCCATGAGGAAGGACACTGATATCCAGATGCAGGAGGCACAGAGAACCCCCCAAAATCAACAAAATCAGTTCTATACCAAGACATATTGTAGTTAAAATAGCAAAATGTAGTGATAAAGAAAAGTTTTGTAAAGCAACAAGACAAAAAAAAGTTACATACGACAGAAACCCCATAGGCTATAAGCTGATTTATTTTTAGCAGAAATTTTGGAGACCCAAAGACGGTGTCATGACATATTTAAAGTGCAGAAATGATAATCCTGAAACCAAGAATACTCTATTCAATAAGACTATCATTCAGAATACGAGGAGAGACAAAGAGTTTCCCAGACAAACAAAAACTAAAGGAAATCATGACCACTAAACTATCTCTAGAAGAAATGTCAAAGGGGAATCTTTGAGTGGAAAGGAAAGACCATATTGAGAGATATGAAGTAACAAATGAAAAGCAGTAAACAAATTGAAGAGGTTTAATATCATACCAAGTATATTTTCTGGCTACAATACAATGAAACTGGAAGTTATCAAATGAAAAATATTGGGAAATACCACAAATCATGGAGGTTAAATACCTGCTACTAAGCAATGAATGGATCCACCAAAAAATAAAGGAAGAAATAACATGGAAAGAAAGAAAGTACATAGAAACACATGAAAGTTGAAACACAATGATGCAAAGCCTCTGGGTTGTAGCAAAGTACTTATAAGAGGGAAGTTTATAGCAATACAAGCCTAACTCAAGAAGTAAGAAAAATGTCAGATAAACAACCTAATTTTGCATATAATAGAGCTAGGAAAAGAACCACAACAAAACCTAAAATCAGCAGAAGAAAGGAAATAATAATAAGTAGAGCAGAAATAAATGATATAGAAATAAACAAACAAAAAAACCACAATAGAACATATCAATGAAACCAGGATCTTCCTTGTTGAAAAAAAAAAATCAACTGATAAAACTCTGGCCAAACATAGAAGAAAAAGGAGTGGGGGACTCAAATAAATAAAGTCACAAATGAGAGAGGAGAAATAACAACCAACACCACAAAATACAAAGAAAACATAAGAGATGATTATGAAAACCTATATGCCAAAATATCGGAAAACCTAAAAGAAATGGATAAATTTCCAGAAACATAAAAACTACCAAAACTGAAACGGGAAGAAATAGAAAATTTCAACAGATCGATAGCCAGCAAAGAAATTGAATCAGTAATAAAAAATCTCACAATAAACAAAAGTCCAGGACCAGAAGGATTCAAAGCCCAATTCTTTTTTTTTTTTTTATGGTTTATTCATTTCTGAGAGAGAGAGACAGCATGAGCAGGGGAGGGTCAGAGAGAGAGGGAGATACAGAATCTGAGGCAAGCTCCAGGCTCTGATCTAGCTGTCAGCACAGAGCCTGATACGGGGCTCGAACCCATGAACCATGAGATCATGACCTGAGCTGAAGTCGGACACTTAATCGACTGAGCCACTCAGGTGCCCCTCAAAGCCCAATTCTAACAAACATTTAAAGAAGAGCTAATACCTATTCCTCTCAAACTATTCCAAAAAATAGAAATGTAAACTTCCAAGTTCATTCCATGATGCTAACATTACTCTGACACCAAAATCAGATAAAGACACCACTGAAAAAGAAAACTACAAACCAATAACTCTGATGAACATAGATGCGAAAATCCCCAACAAATACCAGCAAGCTGAATCCAACAATACATTAAAAAAATTAATTCACCACAGTAAGTGAGATTTATTTCTGGCTGGCAAGTGCAGTTCAATATTTGCAAATCAATCAATGTGATACATCACATTAACAAAAGAAAGGTTAAGAACCATATGATCATTTCAATAGATGCAGAAAAGGCATTTAACAAACTACAACATCCATTTATGATAAAAACCCTCTACAAAGCAAGTTTAGAGGAAATATACCTCAATAAAAATAAAGACCATATATGAAGAACCCACAGCTAACATTTTTCTTAATGGGGAAAAACTGAGAGCTTTTCCCCTAAGATCAGGAACAAGACAAAGATGTCCACTCTCAGCACTTTTTTCCAACATAGGCCCGGAAGTCCTAGCCATACCAAACAGACGCAAAAAGAAATAAGAGGCACCCAAATAAGCAAGGAAGAAGTAAAATATTCATTCTTTGTAGATGACATGATACTTTATCTAGAAAACCCAAAGACTCCACCAAAAAACGATGAAAACTGACAAACAAACTTAGTAAAGTCACAGTATACAAAATCAATTTACAGAAATCCGTTTGCATTTCTACATACCAGTAATAAAGGAGCAGAAAGAGAAATTAAGAAAACAACACTATTTATAATTGCACTAAATAATAAAATACCTAGGAATAAAGCTAACTAGAGAGGTGAAAGACCCGTACTCTGAAAACTATAAATCACTGATGAAAGATATTGAAGATGACCCAAAGAAATGGAAAGACAGTCCATACTCATGGACTTTAAAAAACAAATATTATTAAAATGTCTTTACTACCCAAAGCAATCTACACATCGAATGCAATCCCTTTCAAACTACCAACACTGTTTTTCAGAACTAGAACGAACAATCCTAAATTTTCTATGGAACCACTAAATACCTCAAATAGCCAAAGCAAACATTTATTCAGCCATTAAAAAGAATGAAATCTTGCCATTTGCAACATAATGGATGGAGCATAATGCTAAGTGAAATTCGTCATAAGTTAATCAGAGGAACCCAAATACCGTATGATTTCACTCATATGTGCAATTTAAGAACAACAAAAAAAGCAAAGATAGAAAAGGATAAGAGAGAGAGAGAGACAAAGCAATAAAGTCTTAAGAGACTTATTAATAGGGAATAAAATATGGTTACCAAGGAGAGGGAGGATGGGGCTGGATTAAATAGGTAATGGGAATTAAGAAGTGCATTTGTCATGATGAGTACAGGGTAACCTATGGAAGTGTTAATTTACTTATATTGTGCACCTGTAACTAACACTGTATGGTAACTAACTGAAATTAAAATAAACTTAAGAGCATAGTAATGTAAATTACTAAAAACGGTTATTTTTCTGAGGTGTTGGCATAGAGTTTGCTCTAATTTTTTCAAAAAGCCTATTATTGCATAAAAGTTATACTGATATGTAGTTACTATATTCATTCATAGAATTCTCTTCCTAAGTAAATGACAGAAGTCCTGGTAAATAAATTGATATTGTTGAAATACTTAAAGAAATATCAAATAAATACCCAATTTTTCTGTTTTTGGAAAATTATTAAAGTGATTAAAATGGAAATAGTATATGTAGACACTTAAAATATATCTTCAATAATATAAAATATTTTTTGAGTTTTTATTTTAATTCTAGTTAATACAATGTTATATTAGTTTCAGATGTTCAACACAGTGATTCTACAATTCCATACAAAACCCAGTGCTCATCACAAGTCCCTCCTTAATCTCCATCACCTATTTCACCTATCCACTTCTCTGGTAATCATCAGCTTGTTCTCTTTAGTTAAGAGTCTATCTCTTGGGCACCTGGGTGACTCAGTCGGTTAGGCCTCTGATTCTTGGTTTCATGAGTTCAAGTCCCGCATGAAGCTCTATGCTGCAAAGCTGTCAATGCAAAGCCTGCTTGAGATTTTCTCTCTTTCTTCTCTCTCTAAGCCCCCTCCCACTTGTGTGTTCTCTCTCTCTCTCAAAATAAATAAACTTAAAAAAAAAGAGAGTCTGTTTCTTTCTCTCTGTCCCTACTCTTCTATGTCACATAAACTTCTATATCTTTTCATTTTGTCTTAATCTCTGTGCTGCTTCTGTGTGTTAGGAAAGTCAACTACATCTCCTATTCCTGAGGGTAATGGCTTCTGAAGAAGTGTTGTAGCGTCTTGCAGCATAGGGTCTCCTGTTCCCTAGGTCCTGGCACCTCAGGGAGTGTCTCAGGGGTGTGCTTGGTGCACTCTGTTGTTGTCTCCTGACAACTTATTTATCCTTAAGGCCAGTTATCTGTCACTCTCTGCTTTTTGTGGGCAATGTGTGATCCCTGGCCTGAATGTGGTGCGTTTTAATTAGGTGTGCTCTGGTCTGATTATGAAACAAAACGTGTAGCTACCACTGCAGGAATCAAGGCTCTGCAAAATTCCCAAGTCAGGAGATGAGGCATGGGTAGGAGTTTTACTTGGTCTCCTTGGGGAGAGGCCTACCACACTGGGACTGAGGCAAGCATGTGTGGGGAGGGTTTCTACTGGAGTGCAAGGGGTGGGCAGGGCTTGGTTTAAACAAGATAGGTAACAAGTGTTGGCATTGAGCTGGTTCTCTTAGGTGGCCTATTTTTATGCTGATAGGAGGGCATGGAAATCATGCCTGCCAGTTTCTTTGTTCCTTGAGGGATTTCTCCATGAACCCTGTCTTTCTGGGATACACTCCAAGATGAGAAAAAACCTCCCCACTGGTTGTTCCAGGCACTCTTCAGATTGCTATTTCCGCACTGCATGTTCACAGGCTGTTTGCTCTGCCTTTTCTCCAAGCGTAGCTCCATTGCCTCTGGGCTCTCCACAAGTCAGGCCTATAGAACTCCAGACTTTTAGCTCCACTGGTAGCAAGAACTCATGAAATTCAGTCCCTATCACTTTCTAAGCTAATTGCTATAGGGATTTTAGTATGCTTCCCTGTATTTAGCCTGTCTCTCACCCTTCTCTATGACCACAGCTTCCTCCCACTGCAGAGGCCACCATCAGTTTCTCTCCCACCTTCATTAATGTGGCCTCTTCTCTACCTTCAGATGAGGAGTTTGTTCTACCAGTCCTCAGGAGTATTTAGGATGACATGATAGTTACCTAGTTGAATTAGTGAGACAAGATGAGTCTACTCTGCCACCATCTTCCCTTCCAAGAAATTCTTAAGGTAGAAGTTCTTGTTGTTTAGAAATACAAATTTGAGGATCTTGTCTGGTGAGGAGCTAAGATCTGTTGCATAACCAGGATTACAATGGTGAAACAAAGAATGAGCTGTAGTGCTGGATAATACACTAAGAGGAATATAAAGTTAACATTAGTGGCTTGGGAAAAGAAGTATAGTAGACAAAGATACAGAGATAAAAATACAAGAAAGGTCTAGAAAAGAAATTCTAAGAATATGTTGTTAGGATAAGGTTGGAGAACTTTATTCTGAGGGAAATAACAGAAAATTCAGAATAGTGGTGTCAAAATATGTAATATGTAAGTGTGTAGTGTATTTTGATGCCCTGGTATGATGTAATTCTCCATTATCTCCTTCACACGACAGCTTTGAATTGACAATGCTTGTATATGAAGATATGGAAGGGTGGTGGCTTTCTCTGGCAGAGAGAACTAAGGTGGAAAAAATTTGAGTTGCTCTGAGGCTGAGAGATGTCAAGTACCATTTGAGTGACTAGAGACCTAGATTGAGTGACACAATATCAAAAACTCTTAGAGAATTTTGGTGAAGACTCTGAAAACCACAAAGTACATGGATTAGGGAAATCAAGATTTTAAAAAAAGATATTAACAGAATGAATAATCCTCAAAGTCTGAAGATTAAAGGCTAGCTGACTGTGTTTTTGTTTGTTAGTTTTTATTGTTTTTCTGTCAGAGTTTTCCCCAAATATACAAACATGATTGTTTTAGGAAGAACATTCTTCTTACACCCAAACCCATTACAAATATACTGGTATTCTGAAATTAAATGCATTTAGGCAGGTAGAATTTGTGATAATTGGTTGGGTTTTGTAAAGAGCATTCCTGTTGCCCACAGGAATGAAAACGCAGTGTACTCATCATGTACTTGGATCATTAGGTGTATAGAAGGTATAAGCTGTTGACTGAATAATGGGAAAACATAAGGAGAAGAATATTATGATTTTGTCAGCCCTGCTATCAATTCAACTATTATAAACACACATTTTAATAGGGCAATAATCTCCTTTCCCATAACATAGGAATATAAAATTTGCTTAGAATTTATGACTTTACATGCATATTCCATTTGACCATCTCAATAACCTTGAGAGATGTGTGAAATCATGCAGAGTTTGCTTCTAGCAAGTTAATTTAATTTAAAAAGTTTTTGTAATTTTATTGAGAGGTTCTAGCATTATTTGGAGATGTTATATTTCCATTCAAGCCTTCATTGTGTAAAAATAATTATTTAAAAAATATATTGAAAACATACCGAGTTTTCAAAACACAGGTTTTTTGTTTGTTTGTTTGTTTGTTTTTTGACAGAGAAAGAGCACAAGCAGGGTAGAGAAAATATGCAGGGGAGAGGAATAGAGAGAGATCCCATTGTGGAGCCCAGTATGGGGCTTGATCTCACAAACGTGGGATCATGACCTATGCTGAAATCAAGAGTCAGATATTCGACTGACTGAGCCGCCCAGGCACACCTCAAAAATTTTTTTTAATTTTCTTTTTTATTTAATCACTTATCACTTAGGTACCATGATTTGACTACTTTAAAAATCCTCATCCCACCTTATATTGCACCCACTATGCTTTGCACTAAAAAAAGTCTTCTCTATGAGTCAGGTGAATTTTTACTCATTAGTCAAAACAGATCTCAATTATCAAACCCTCCAGAATTATTTCAAATCTCAATCATTCTTGGTAAAGTCAACCATTTTATCATCTGTGCTGTCATTGTCTTTTCAGCAAAATTCTATTATTTTATTTTTTCTTATCTTTTTTATTCAAGGGTAATCAACATATGTTGTTATAGTGTTCATCACAGTAAGTATTCTATTAAACCCCTTCATCTGTTTCACCCATTTCCCATCTATCTCCGTCTGGAAACTAAAATCTCTCTATAGTTTTGAGCTGATTTTTTTGTCTCTTTGTTTCTTTGTTCATCTGTGGGGTTTTTTTTTTTTAATTCTACATCAGTGAAACCATATGGTTTTTGTCTTTCTCTCACAAATTTATTTCACTTCTCATGATACTCTCTAGATTCATCCAAATTATTGCAAACAGTAAGATTTAATTATTTGTGATGACTGACAAATATTCCATTGTATATATATACCACATCTTCTTTATCCATTCATCTATCAAGGGATACTTGGGCTGATTCCATAATTTGTCTGTTGTAAATAATGCTGCAATGCTCCAATGTTGATAGGAATTGAAATGAATCTGCTGATTGCTTTGGATAGTATGAATGTTTTAACAGTATTAGTTTTCCCAAACCATGAGCATGGAATATCTTTCCATTTATTTGTGTCATCTGCAATTTTTTTCATCAATGTTTTATTGTTTCCAGAGTACATCTCTGGTGTTTCAGAGATGTCTCCTATGTGTCTTTCATGCACTCTACCATTGTGGTTGAGCTACATTTACCTTCAGTCCACTTGGCTACAAAAACCCCCACTACTTGTTGTGAGGAGGATTTAGTCCCTGTGTTAAGTAGCATGTCTGGAGCGAGGTTGGGCTCATAGTTGGGTCAGATGAGATGCCTGCTTTCAGCCCATTTGCCCCACTGAACCACAGTGTTCTCTTCTTGCAGTGTCCCCTGAGAGGCTTTTATTGGTGGGTGGGTCTTGTAGTCAGACCAGATGTCTACCCCTATTCTACCTGTTAGGGTTTCAGTGAGCCCAAACTATAGGGCTCTCTTTTTTGTTGTCCCCAGTCCCCCATGATTTGTGTATGTGTGTGTATGTGTGCGCACGTGGGCCATCTGTTAGATCAGATGTCTGTCCCCAGCACACTTCTGGAACCACAGCCAAACTGGTGTGTGTGGTTACCTGCTCCTCTCTCCAGGGTAGGAGTTACATTGATGTGGCACTGGTTACAGTCAGAGCTGCTTGCAGAATGAACCGTCAGTCACTACTTTGGAGGGACTCCTGCCGAGTTGACTTGACTGGGTGGAATGAATCCATAGGAGAATGTGGGGCATTTTTTGGATTCGTTTATATGTCTTTTAACTAGGTTTATCCATTGGAGGTGAGTTTAGGATTCTCCAAGTCTGCCATCTCCCTAGGATCCTCAGCTAAATTATATTATTGACCTTAACATGGTACCTTATTTGTCTCTAGGTTTGGTTTTGTGAGCAGGGACTTTATTTTATGCTCAAAACCCTTATCAGTGCATTAGTAAAGGAATCTTACTGGAGGTTAAATAATTGTTAAGTTCAATTGAATTGAAATGATGTAGACTAGCATGGAAGCTAAAATTCTCATATTTTTGTAATATATAATAATCTTTATTGAGTCAGTAACATTTAATGTCACCAAGAAAACAACAAAACAATGTCATAAATTAAAATTGAATTAAAAATTTAATTCTACTTAAAAAAGTATTTGTAAGTTGTTCCTGATCTAGAGATCAATCTAAAATTTATCCTAGTTATATAAGGGACACCTGGGTGGTTGAGTCAGTTAAGTGTCTGACTCAGCTCAGGTCATGATCTCACAGTTCAGGAGTTTGAGCCCCATGTCAGACTCTGTGCTTTCAGCTCAGAGCCTGGAGCCTGCTTCGGATTCCCTGTCTCCCTCTCTCTCGGTTCTTCCCCCATTTGTGCTCTGTCTCTCAAGGTGAATAAATGTTAAAAACATTTAAAAAACATTAAAAATAATATTGATCCAAGTTATATAAGATGAAATATATTCATATGCAAAATGAAATGTGCCATCCTATATGTTATACATCTTTTCTGATTTTGGGATTCAAAATTGTTTTACCAAAATTCATGGATTCTACTATAGTTTCAAGGAGTGTAGTGTTTTAGATTAATGGTATGAGAGAAGCTTCAAAATGCTTTGATTTTTAAAAACATTTTTAAGTATCATTTATTGTCAAGTTAGCAAACATATATTGTGTACAGTGTGCTCTTGGTTTTGAGGTAGATTCCCATGATTCATTACTTACATACAACACCCAGTGCTCACCCTGAAAAGTGCCCCCCTCAATGCCCATCACCCATCTTCTCCTCTTCCCTGCCCACCCCCCCCACATCAACCCTCAGTTTGTTCTCTGTATTTAAGAGACTCTTATGGGTTTGCCTCCCTCTATATTGTAACTATTTTTTCCCCTTCCCTTCTTCCATGGTCCACTGTTAAGTTTCTCAAGTTTCACATATGAGTGAAAACATATGATATCTGTCTTTCTCTGACTGACTTATTTCACTTAGCAAAATACCCTCTAGTCCCATCCATGTTTTTACAAGTGGCAGGATTTCATTCTTTTTCATTGCCAAATAGTATTTCATTGAATATATAAACCACATCTTTATCTGTTAGTCAGTTGGTGGACATTTTGGCTCTTTCCATGATTTAGCTATTGTTGAAAGCATTGCTACACACACTGGGATATCAACGCCCCTATGAATCAGCACTCCCGAATCCTTTGGATAAATTCCTAGTAGTGCTGTTGCTGGGTTGTACAGTAGTTCTAATTTTAATTTTTCCCAAATCAGACAGACATCACACTAAAAAGGATAATTACAGGCCAATGTCCCTGATGAACATGCTTACAAAAATTCTTAACAAGATACTAGCAAATTGAATTCAACTATATATTAAAATAATTTTTCACCTAGATCAAGTGGGATTTATTCCTGGACTGCAGGGCTGGTTCAATACTCCCAAATCAATCAATGTGCTTGCTACATCACATAATGGAAGAAAGGATAAGAGCCATATGATCCTGTCAATAGATGCAGAAAAAGCATTTGACAAAATACAGAATCCTTTCTTAATAAAAACCCTCAAGAAAATTGAGACAGAAGGAACGTAACATCATAAAACTCATACATGAAAAGCTTCAGAACACTTTATTTATTTATTTATTTATTTTTTAATTTTTATTTCTAGGAGAGAGAGAGAGAGAGACGGTGTGAGCAGGGGAGGGTCAGAGAGAGAGGGAGTCACAGACTGAAACAGGCTCCAGGCTCTGAGCTGGCAGTCAGCATAGAGCCCGACGCGGGGCCTGAACCCACGAACCGCGAGATCATGACCTAAGCGAAAGTCGGACACTTAACCGACTAATCCACCCAGGCGCCCCCAGAACACTTTAAACTAGTCAACTTGCCATAGGGCTATTGCTTCTGCTTCTCCGAAAACAAGTCTATATGACCTTATTGCTAAAGATATAATAATTTATGCAGAGAATATAGGGTTAAGCTGGGCTCTGCTCTGGCTCTGTTCACTTCCATATACCTTCCATGTACCTACCTCTCAGGTCTGTCTACCAGACAGAGGAAAGCAGTCCCCAGGACAATATCTCTCCACCTGGCTGCCATTTGCTGTCTGAACAATATATTGTAGGACTCCTTATCATTTTCTAATGTGTCATTTCCTTTTTTATTTCTTCAACTTAAGTTTTCTAATTAGGATCATTTTGAGAATACATTCAAGACTTTTATGGAATAGAAGTATAAGTCTTACAGGTGCGAGAAAAATGGAATGGAAATTTGACATATATATATAGTAAAACTTTGGATTGTGAGTAACTTGTCTTGAGAGTGTTCTGCAAGACAAGCAAACATTTCTTTTTTTTTTGTTTCCATATAACCCAGTGCTCATCTCCACTAGTGCCCTCCTCCATGCCCATCACAAACATTTCTGATAAATTTTAATTTGATAAATGAACGATGCCTTGCAATATAAGTAGTGTGTGATGCTGAATGTCACATGATCACAATTGAGCCAAGGGTTCTTCTCTCTCTCTCTGTCTCTCTCTCTCTAGGATTGTGGATGATTGTCTCCCATGCTCAGATGCTCAGTTTCAGGCCACAGTGTTTGGCAGAGTTCAGTGATTTTTCAGAATGTTGGAAGGTGCCCACAACTTGCACTAGTGTACTTTTTGCCACTTCAAAGGACCTGTGGACAGTCCTTTGCTTTTCCACGTGACAGTAAGCTTAGGAATGCTTTGGTTCATTCTAGGTCAGGCTGCCAGCAGATATAGACCCTTTCCTCTGTTGCTCTGTGGCCAGTTACATTAAATAAAGTATATGACAAGAGTTTATTAATCCTGTACTATAGTCAACATCCATATGAGCGTATACAATGGCCCTGTGCAGAAAAAATTCCATTGAGCCAATAGATAGCTGTGATTCCACTAGTGGTAATGAAAATCATTCTACGAAATAACCCTCCTTTCTCTTGTTTCCCTTAAATCAGCCATGAAGGTTTTCAAAGGTAAGTGAAGGTTAACTTGCTTATTTTTCTTTGTATTTTCTTTATTATTTTGTATTATGTTATAGCCTTGTAATTATTTTTATATGAATATTTTGAGTTGTGGAATGAATCACTTGAGTTTCCATTATTTCTTATGGGAAAATTCACTTTGATACACAAGTGCTTTGGATTACAAGCATGTTTCTGAATGAATTAGGCTTGCAAACCAAAGTCTTACTTTATATTCATACTGATTATAATAAGGCCTTATTGCAATAAAAATGACACTTATAGATTCAAGTCTTGATTTTAAGAATTTTTTTTTTTGGAAAGGACTAGGATAAAAGATTATGTAATGGTTGTGAGATTATTACCATGGCCTCCCTAATGTGTAATGCAACCAAGATGAGGGTCCCATACCATTCATGGGAGTAACTTTTCAGTCTGTAGTATATATAATTAAACATAGACACACATGCACACACTATATAAGGAGAATGTAGACACATGCATGTCTATGACATACGAAAACTAAAATATCCTTTAAAAAATTGATAAAAATATTTTCATGCCAGATAAATCATTTACATTTGTGACATGTATACAGCTCAAACAAAAGTGATAATTTTCACCAGTTTTATTGAGAAACAACTGACATACACCACTTCTACAGTAGAATGATTTGATTTACATATATTGTGTTAACCAGTAGTTTAACATACATCTTTTCATATAGATTAGATAAAAATGAGAGAAAGAAAAATCTTTTGATGAGAATTTTTAGGATTTAATCTCTTAACAACTTCCCTATATATCATTCAGCATGTTAACTATAATCATCATATTGTACATTACATCCTTAGTACATTTACTGGCTGTCAGCATAGAGCCCGACTCTGGGCTCGAACCCACGAACCGTGAGATCATGACCTGAGCCAAAGTCGGACGCTTAACTGACTGAGCCACCCAGGTGCCTCTTACATCCCTAGTACATTTATTGATCACACACACACACACACACACACACACACACACACACACACACCCCACAACACACGCCTCACAATGTCTTTGTCCATTTATCCATTAATAAAACCTAGGTTGTTTCTATGTATTGGCTGTTATAAATAATACTGCTATAAACATGGGGGTGCAGGTATTTTTTCAAGCTAGTGTTATTTACTCTGTATATATTCCCAACAGTGTAATATATGGTTCATAGGGTACTTCTAATTTTTTTTGAGAATTCTCCATTCTCTTTTTTTTTTGGTTTCTATACCAATTTGCCACCAAGAGTGAACAAAAGTTCCTTTTTCTTGACATCAAGACAGATTTTATTACTGCTTATGTTTTTGATGATGGCCATTTTTACAGGCATGATATGATAGCTCATTGTGATGTTAATTTGCACTTCCCCAATGACTAGTGATGTTCAGCATGTATTCATATACCTGTTGTTTATTGTATATTTTCATTAGAGTAATGTTTATTCAGATATTCTGCCATTTCTTGGGTTATTTTTGTGACAATGAATTGTATGAGTTCTTTATGTATTTTTGATATTAACCCCTTATCAGATACAGGTTTTACAATATTTTTCCTATTATGCAAGTTGCCTTTTAGTTTGTTGATGGCTTCTCTTTTTGTACAGAAACTTTTTATTTTGATGTGTTCATTTTTGATATGTTTTCTACTGTTTTAGATGTCATATCCAAATAATCAATACCAATACCAATGTTAAGGAACTTTGTTGTTATTTTTTTCTATGTATTTCATGGTTTCAGATCTTACATTTAAGTTTTTGATTATCTTTGAGTTAATTTTGGTGAGTGGTGTAAGATATTAATCCAGTCTCATTCATTCACATGTGAATATCCAGTTATCCCAGCATCATTTATTGAAGACACTGTTGCTTATCTGGTGAATATTCTTGGCTCCCTTATCAAATATTAGTTGACCATTTATGAATGGATTTATTTCTGGGATTTCAATTCTGTTCTATTGGTTTCCTTGTCTGTTTTTAGCCAATAGCTGTACTGTTTTGATGATTACAACTTTATTGTACAGCTTGAAATCAGGACATGTAATGCCTCTTAGCTTTGCTCTTCTTTTTTCAAGACTTCTTGGCTATTCAGGGTCTTTTTAGTTCCATATCACTTTTAGGAGAGTTTTTCTACTTCTTCCATAAATGCCATTGGAATCTTGATATGGATTGTGTTGACTCTGTAGATCATCTTCTAGTAGTATTGACATTTTAAAAATATTAATTGTTCCAATCCATAAACATGGGGTACTTTCCATTTATTCATCTTTTTTATTTCTTTCATAAACATGTTGCAATTTTCGAAGTAGAGATCTTTTACCCCCTAGTTAAATTAATACTAAGCATTTTATTGGTTTTTATGTTAAGGTAATAAATTATTTATCTTTCAAAAAACATCAGAAGTGTTTCTGTATGGAAACAATATTGATTTTTGCATGTTAATTTTGTATTCTCCATTTTTACTAAAATTCATTGATTAGACCTAACAGTTTCTTGGTTGAGTCTTTAGGATTTTCTATATATCAAAATTATGTCATTTGCAAATAGAGATAATTTTACTTTTTTTCCTTCCAATAATGAAAACGCGTATTTTGTTTTCTTGCCTGATTGCTCTAGTTAGGAAACTTAGTACTATGTTGACTAAAACTGGTAAAAACAGGCATCTTGTCTTGTTTCTTATCTTAGAGAAAATGCTTTTAACCATTTATCATTGAATATGATATTAACTGTATTAACTGTGGCATTGTCAAAATAGCCTTTATTGCATTGAAATATGCATTGAAATATGCTTCTTCTCTGCCTATTTTGTTAAAAGTTTTTATCTTCAATGGATGTTGAATTTCTTAAAAAAATTTCTGTTTATTTAGATGATCACATCACCCTATAGCTTCCCCTTCTAATAGTGTCCATTTATGGTTTTGGTATCAGGATCATGCTGGCATGGTAAAGTGAGTTTGAGAGTGCCCTCCTCTGAATTTTTTTTTTAAGAGTTTGATAAAGGTTGGTGTTAAGTCTTCTCTAAATGTTTGGTTAAATTCACCAGTGAAACCTCTGGTCATGGGGTTTTTTCCTCCCCTCCCCCCACCGCCAGCCACTTCCCCCCCCCCTGCAAGATTTTAAATCACTGACTCAATTTCCTTATTACTGATTGATCTATTAAGAATTTTATTTATTTCTGATTCAATCTTGGCAAGATGCATGTTTCCAAGAATTTTTCCATTTCTTCCGGGTTGTCCAGTTTGTAGGAATGTAGTTGTTTATAGTAGCCTCTTATGATCCTTTGAATTTCTGTGGTATCTGTTGTAATGTGTCCTTTTTCATTTGTAATTTTGTAAATTTAGGTCCCTTTTCTTTCTTCCTTTGTTAGTCTAGCTAAAGGCTTTTCAATTTTGTTTATTTTTCAAAAGAACCAATTCTTACTTTGGTTAATCTTCTCTCTTGCTTTTCTGTTATCTATTTCATTTATTTCTGCTCTAATCATTATCATTTTTATTCTTCTACTAACTTTGGATTGCTTGTGCTTTTTTTTCCTAGTTCTTTAAGGCATAGTTAGCTTGTTTATTTAAGATATATCTTGCTTCTTAATATAGGTGTTATTGATATGAACCTCTTTATTAGAAATGTTTTAGCTGCATCCTACAAGGTCTGGTATGTTGTTATTTCAAAAAAAGATTTATTTCCTCTTCAGGTTTCTTCTTTGATTTATTGGTTATTCAGAAGTTATTCATTGTTAGGCTGAGGTTATTGTTATTACAATTTACATGTTTTTATACTGTGTAACTAATAACAGATTGTTGTAGTTATGGTAATTTTTACTATAATCATTAAAAATATTGACTTTTAAGTGAAATATGTATCCTATTACCATATTGAAGAACTTAACTGTAACTTTACATTTACCATTACCAGTGAGATTTATGTTACTTCTTTTTCTTTTAATAAGATTGATTAGTAGTCTTTCACTTCCACTCAAAGTCCCTTTAACATATCTTCTTTTAATGTTTTATTTATTTCTGAGAGAGAGAGAGACAGCATGAGCAGGGGAGAGTCAGAGAGAGAGACACACACAGAATCTGAAACAGGCTCCAGGCTTTGAGCTAGCTGTCAGCACAGAGCCTGACGTGGGGCTTGAACCCATGAACCGTGAGATCATGACCTGAGTCGGTCGGGTGCTTAGCCGACTGAGCCACCCAGGAGCCCCTCTTTACATATCTTATAAGGCAGGTTTGGTGGTTATGATTTCCCTCAGCTTTGTTTGTATGGGAAAATTTTTATCACTGTTTTAATTTCTGAAGAACTGCCTTATTAGTTATAATTCTTGATTGATAGTTTTTTTCAATATTATTAATATATAATCTCATTCACTCATGGCTTAATAAATTTCTGTTGAAAACTCCACCAATAGTCTTATAGCAGTTCCATTGTCTATAATTTCTGTCTTTTCTCTTTTTGCTCTTAAAATTATTTTCTTTGATCCTTGACAATTTAATTATAATGTATCTTGATGTATCTTTATTTAGGTTCAACCTATTTGCGATCCCTTGGGCCTCATTAATCAGATGTCCATTTCTCTCTCCATGATTGGGAAGTTCTAACCCCTTTTGCTTTAAATATACCTTATTTTCCTTTCTCTTTCTCTTCTCTTTCTAGAATTCTCATAATGCAAATATTGCTTCTTTTCATTGTGTCCCATAATTCTTACAGGTTTCACTCTTTAAGACTTTCTTCTTTTTGCTTTTCTTATTGGGTAATTTCCAATGTTCTATCTTTTGGGTCACTTATTCTTTCTTTAGCATAGTCAAGTCTACTTTTGAAACTCTGTTAAATTCTTGAATTCAGTTATTGCATGTTTCAAGTCTAGGATCTCTGGGTTTTTTAAATTTTCATTTTAATGTTTATTCATTTTTGAGGGAAAGAGAGAGACAGAGCATGAGCAGGGGAGGGGCAAAGAGAGTAGGAGACACAGAATCTGAAGCAGACTCCAGCCTGTGATCTGTCAGCACACAGCCCAACATAGGGCTTGAACCCATGAACTGCAAATCATGACCAGAGCCAAAGTCGGATGCTTAACTGACTGAGCCACCCAGGCACCCCTTTATTATTTTTTTTATGGCTGCTTTTTCCTTGTTAAACTTCCCATTTTGTGTATGCATTGTTTTATTAATTTTGTTTAGTTGTCTGTGTTTCCTTGTAGTTCACTGAACTTCCTTAAGAGGATTTTTCTTACTTTTCAATTTCTTTATGGTCAGTTATTAAGGTTTTAATATTTTCTTTGGTGGTGTCAAATGTATGTGATATTTTATGATGCTTAATTCCTTATGTTGGCATCTGCACATTTGACTAATCAATCTCCTCTTCTAAAATTTATAGGTTTGCTTTGGTGGAGATAATTCTTTATCAGTTAGCTCAGTTTGGGCTTCTGGGCAGGTCTGTTGGTAATGTCCTTGGGCAATTGGGTCCTAATATTATGATCATTTGTGGTGAAACAACTGCTCAAGCTCTGAGGACGAAGATGGGGCTGTGCCTCTTGCTGAGAACAGTTGGACAGGACAGTGCTGGCTTGTTTTCCTACTCAAGTGAGGGTGTATTATGGTTTTTATGGCTACCTGGATTCTCTGTGTGGGCTTTCCAAATGGTCATAACTGGGTACTATATTTAGTGATAAATGAGGCTATGAATTAACTTTTCCATGTTGGCAAGGCAGCAGAATGGCACCCAGGCCTTGTACAGCTCATTGTTTGGGACTTAAATAAAAATGCGTACTGAATTCCCTGGTCAGGTGAGGCCTTCAGCTTTCCTCTCAGACATGGACAACGGTAGGCTGTGCTTTCTGTTCAAGTGTCACTGTACATGGGCCTGTTAAATGAGCTATGCAACTTCCTCTGTGCTCTGGTTAGGTTACTTTGTCCAACAGATAAGGCTGTTTTCAGTGATGAGCAAGGATTATGTTCTTTTCCTTGGCACAGGAAGAGAAGTGCGCAAAAACTGGTAAAGCTTTTCTTCGTTGTATTAACTCAAATCAGCCTGCACCCCAAGTTTCCCGACTGAACAGAGCCATTAGCTGCTTTAAAAACTATTGGTTCTGCATGCCTCTCAGCTCATGTCCCTTTGGCCTTCACAGCTTCCAGGAGTTGTATCCAGCCTTTCCGGTCAGATCAAACCAGAAGACACTCTCACAGAGTGTGGGGCTATGTCTCAACTCCCTTAACTGAGCAGGAGGAGGAGAAGCCACTTCAAGTCATTTCAATCTCCCAAATAGGCTCTTGGTTGAGAGAGGTTTGTGGCTACCCTGAGCCTTGGCTATGAAAGAATCCCTCTGATATGTGTAGATGGGAACCCACTATGCCTGGTACTGGTTTTACTCTGAAAGTGATCAGTTTTGCTCACTTGGAATCTGACTGGATTGCTCCTGGAATGTGCAGCTCTCAGGAGTCATCACCAGCCCTTTTGGTCAGATTCTAGAAGACATTCTCCAGAGAAGGTGGGGCTGTGATTCACCTCCTTTCCTGGATGTGGGTAAACTGGGTTCTAGAGCCAGAAAACCTCTTTGAGAATCTGAATTAGATAGATCTGCTGTTTCCAAGTTCCCTGGTCAGAGTATACCCCCAACTTGGCTCTTCAATAAGTAAAGACTGTCACCTGAGCACTGCATATGTGATATTAGTCTGCCAATATTCATGAGCTGATTGTTGCAAATCAATCCCCACTTCTCTATCATACTCCTAGTAGTTTAGTGTCATGAATTCCCCTATAATTCCCATAGTGACAGAGTAGGAGTCCTGCAACGTGACCCACCATGCTTGGGGGGTGGTTGTCCCCTCTGGTATCTCTTTTTTGACTGAAGGAAATGGAAGCTTAAGGGAGACTTCTCTGCATGGTGCTATGCTGGCCGATAGAGGGACAATAGCTGCTCCTCTTATTACCTAATGCAGTCTGTCCTGGTGTTTGTGATGCAGGGATTTGGCTCAGCATCACTCTCATGTTTCCGTACTCCCTCAGTGTTGTCTTATAATTTAGTAATTGGTAGTTCTTATTGTGAGGAAACAAAATCAGGAACAATCTATGTTGCCATGATGATATAACTCCTGAAAGGTTAAATTTTGAAATAATAGAAGTAGTTGTTAATGAGAAAAATATGTAGGCATTAGGTAAGGACAATTGTTAAAATGAATTTCTTCAAATTAGTGCATAAATGTATGGTATAATAACAGGATCTGTAAGTATAATTACATCCAAACAATATTAACTGAGGAGAAAAAGGAAAACCCAATTCTGAATATATATACATTTATTCTTCTCTGGTAATCATCAAATTGTTTAATTTCGGTGTAAATGGCTAGTTTTAGTTTTAAATCTGAAGTTGAAACTTTCCATTTTGGTCAAGAAATTGGAATGTCTTATTATGACATTCTATGTAGCATATAATAAGCATCTGCTGTTAGTGTTTATTATAATTTTATTAATATATAATCAATATAATATTACTCTATGTGTCCTCAGAATGAAATATATTAGTCTAATTCTACTCACGAACTCAAAATAGATATATTTTTGTGTGTCATTGTGGCATAATTCAAAAGAAGTATAACTAAACCTAGCTATTTATTTAAACTCAGAGTATGCAATTGCCATTAACATTTTTATTTTCTTGGTCAGATGTTGGTGAAATCTGATATTATAGTCAACTGACTACTAGGCATTGTTTTGCCAGGATTTACCAATTTCAAGAAAATTCTGGGTCAATAAATATGTCTTTTGTATACTCATATACCTAACTGAGTACCAAGAATTACATAGTATAGGAAACAACCCAGAAAACTAATAGGCAACCAACGGAATGGGAAAAGATAGTTGCAAATGACATATCGGAAAAAGGGTTAATATCCAGAATCTATAAGGAACTCACCAAACTACACACCTGAAAAACAAACAACCCAGTGAAGAAATGGGCAGAAGATATGAACACACACTTCTCCAAACAGGACATCCAGATGGCCAACAGACACATGAAACGATGCTCAGCATCCCTCCTCATCAGGGAAATACAAATCAAAACCACATTGAGATACCACCTCACACCAGTCAGAGTGGTTAAAATGAGCCAATCAGAGAACTCTAGATGCTGGCGAGGATGTGGAGAAACGGGCACCCTCCTACACTGTTGGTGGGAATGTAAACTGGTACAGCCCCTCTGGAAAACAGTGCGGAGATTCCTCAGAAAATTAACAATAGAACTCCCCTATGACCCAGCAATAGCACTGCTAGGAATTTACCCAAGGGATACAGAAATGCTGAGGCATAGGAGCACATGCACCCCAATGTTCATAGCAGCACTCTCCACAATAGCTAAAACCTGGAAAGAGCCTAAGTGTCCATCAACAGATGAATGGATCGAGAAGATGTGGTTTATCTATACGATGGAATACTACATGGCAATGAGAAAGAATGAAATCTGGCCATGTGTAGCAACATGGATGGACCTTGAGTGTGTTATGCTGAGCAAAATAAGTGAGGCAGAGAAGGACAAATATCATATGTTTGCACGTATAGTAGGATTAGGAGGAACTTGATGGAGGAACAAGGGGGAAAAGAAGGGGATAAATGGTGGGGGAAAGGGAGAGAGGCAAACCATGAGAGACTCTTGAATGCTGAGAAACAAACTGAGGACTGATGGATGTGGGGGGGAGGAGGGGTGGGCATGGAGGAGGGCACTTGTGGGGATGAGCACTGAGTGTTATGTGGAAACTAATTTGACAATAAACTATTTGTAAAAAAAAAAACTGCATTCAGTGCAATAAAGGGTATTTTGTTTATCTGTGAATAAATTAAATAGACCTGGAAGGGATTTTAATAGAAATATGTACGGTTGAGATTTCTAAACAATCAAGCTTGGCATTTTCTTCAACAGGCTCTTGATACGCCTCTTTAGAGGGCAATTCTAAGGGACAATTCCCCTTTCCTCTTTTTCTTCTGGCAACATGGCTAATAAAATATTTTCCCTTTAATATTTGTTACATTTTGGATCAGTAGAAAATTAGAAAAAGACTTCCAAACAGTCTCAATCAGGAAACTTTGCTTTGGGATGGACAAATAAATGAAGTGAAAAATATGATTTTATTTAGAATGCTAAGTCAGTTTTTCACCAAAATTGATAAAATGATGTATCTTTTATGGATTGACCCATTGTTGGAGAGAAGAACTCATTCACAGAAGAATATTACTATATAAATTTTGACTCTTTTCTTTTCTTTTTCCCTTTAAAGAACAAGGTGCCAAATTGGATTGGGTGAAGAATCACATTTTTTCAATCTTTTTAGTCTCTCTATTTTAAAAAAGTTTTTGATTAAGAATGAAATAGAGGTATATAGAATGGCAAACATTAAAATAAATAACAGAAAAAAATCTATGTAAAACTGATATACAATTTGCAAATATTGTTTGTTTTGGGAAATGGCAATGTAATATATTAAAAGTTAAAGTTCATAAAAAAAAGAATTCCATAGTATATTTCAGTATCATATTGCTTTCACTGTTTTTTACCCAGGGTAATTTTTCTTACCTTTAAATTTGAAAATTATAGTTCATACTCTTTTTAGCTAAGCGTGGCTCTTAATTATTCTGAATTTCCATTCAAGCCTTAATCATGTTGCAAATAAAAACTTTTAGATAATTCTGATGGCATGAATGAAAACAGGCAGCTAAGACATTTTTAGAAGATAAAAGAATACAGAATTTTGTAAACATGCTTATCAGGAAATGATTATTTGTAGAAACATTTTTTTCTTTTTTAATTCTTCAATTTGTTAAATGCAACTATTGAGGGGTACCTGGGTGGCTGAGTCGGTTAAGCGTCTGACTTTGGCTCAGGTCATGATCTCGCAGTTTGTGAGTTCAAGCCCCACGTCGGGGTCTGTGCTGACAGCTCAGAGACTAAAGCCTGCTTCGGATTCTGTCTCCTTCTCTCTATGGCCCTCCCCGCACTTGTGCTCTGTCTCTCTGTTTACCAGAAATAAATAAATGTAAAATTTTTTTGAAAAAATGCAATTATTCAAGATGTTCATTTGTCCCAGAAAAATGCAGAAATAATAAAACTTATTTAAATCAAAATAAACAATTTTGTAAAAAACCCAAATTTTCATCAGAGATATTACCACTTAACTAATATAGTGTATTTCTATGCCTCAGTTTGTATTTGTGTTTTCTCTGCTATGGGTATTTTCCATATGCAAAATTTATGCTGAGAAAGAATATGCATGCTTACTCTAAGCTTATACACAATTGGCAGTTGGCTTTGTATTTTATATTCTATACCTATTGCAAAAAAAAAAAAAAAGTCTTGATACCACAACCCAGACATGGTTCAATGAATGCCAAAAGCGAACGACTATAGAATTCCAAAATAAAGGGTTTTTAGGATTATGATATTTAGGTTTCATTTATTCATTTATTTTCTCCATCTATTTTTATTAAGAAACTAGAAATGAGATTGGCAGAATTCAGCAGTTAAAAAAAATCAAATTAACACCCTGCTGATTACAATAAAGAACTATAAAGTAATCTAATACCTGCAATTAAGATAAAAAAGTTCACATAAATTAAAATGGCATTATATATAAAAGCAAAGTCTGTTCTGCTGAGTAAATCTGGCCTATTAATTCATGTTTAAAAACTGCGGTTACTTAAGTAGTATTGTTCTGGACTTTTAAGGGCCTCTAAACCAGTCAAGGTGACAGGGGAAGAGAAAAAAAATGAAGAAAGAAAGATAAAAAAAGAGCAACCTAGCAATTTTTAGCAAGGAGCACAATCTTCAGAAAGCTGGGAACACCTTTAACCTAATCATAGGTTAAACCAATTTTATTTATAACAATGAAAGAAACTTCTTATACTTGAGTTACAGCAAAACCCTTTGTAGACATTCATAAAATAGAAAGCCAAGGCAGGTGACATGCAACAGAACAAAGCATTATGCCAAGCAAAGGAAATCCTGCACTTAGATGAAATTTTATCTCCATATTTAATTAAAAGTGGTAGGTAGGCTTGAGTGAGAAAACTATAAGCAGACAAATACAATAAACTAGATAAGAAAAATCATATCCAAAAGGCTGTATTTAGTAATCATTTCAGATACATGTGTATAATGGTAACTTGGCTCACTGGTTTTTGACTACAAGATACAGAGTCTTTTTTTACTGTTTTATTATTATTATTATTATTATTATTAACTGTTTAAAACATCTCTGATAATATAGCTTGAGTAGGTAAGATATGAAAATATCATATTAGAACGTTCTCTCTTTTACTACCTAAAGCACCATAATGCAGCTTTTGAAAACATTTCATCATTTTTCTTTAGTTCTTAGAATGATGTATGGGAAAGTGACTGTGTAAACACAGTAGTATTTCATATTCCTTATAGTTATGTCTATTCAGGAAGCTTCAGTTCTTTCTTTTTAAATTTTTAAAGTTTATTTATTTTTGAGAGACAGAGACAGAGCATGAGCGGCAGAGGGGGAGAGTGGGGGAAAGACAGAGCTCATAGCATGCCCCAGGCTCTGTGCTATCAGCACAGAGCCCGATGTGGGGCTCGAACCCTCTAACTGTGAGATCCTGACCTGAGCCGAAGTCAGACGTTTAACCAACTGAGCCACCGAGGAGCCCCAGGAAGCTTCATTTCTATAGTTGTTGTAAATCATAATCTTTGGTGATATATCAGCTGAAAATTTTATGAATGTATCTAAAAGGAAATGGTGATACTTCATATTAATCTTTTTGAATAATTAGAAATTAAAATTGCCTTCTTTGCATTTTGTGGTTCATTAATATGAAAGGAAACAAACTTGGCAAAGTAACTGGACTTACCGGTTCAGTTTGATTTATACATTCAGTGACATATATTTGTTCATCTAAAATAATTTACTTCATATGTATTACACATAATTCCCACTCTTTCTGTTCATGCATAATTCCCACAGTTCCTGTTTCCATGTAAAGAAAAAAATAAATTATTTTACATGTTATAACCATCAGAAAAGCACCACAAATCAAAGCTTGGTTATATAAAGTAGAGGACCAAAATACTGATTAAAAAACATCTGTGGACTCTGCTTACTCAATTGAAAAATGGTGGAATATTGGAGTAATAATTATCTATAATTATCTCACAAAGTTGATACAAGGTTCATTTGAGAAAAATGTTCCCCAAATGGGTTGGAAATCATAAAAATATATATTTATAATATTATAAAACCTCAATTGAAAAAGAGAAAAATTATAAAATTAGATTTGAAACACTATCAATTTATTGGGGGAATTTGCTACACACACAGCCCTCCTGATAGTAAATATACATATTTACTACATCATCTATGCTTGCTGTGGTTTTGGTCCATCTACACAAAACATAATCATGATTTGAACATTTTTTTTTCTTGAAAGGTGAAATCTCCAGTCAGAATTCTAAGTCAAAACATAAAATATAACTAAGAGTTATACCTCAGTACATTTTTTTTTTACAAATAGTTTATTGTCAAATTAGTTTCCACATAACACCCAGTGCTCATCCCCACAAGTGTCCTCCTCCATGCCCATCCCTCCTCCCCCCCACATCCACCAGTCCTCAGTTTTTGTCAGCATTCAAGAGTCTCTCATGGTTTGCCTCTCTCCCTTTCCCCCACCATTTCAGCCCTTCTTCTCCCCCTTGGTCCTCTGTTAAGTTCCTCCTAATCCTCCTATACATGCACACATATGATATTTGTCTTTCTCTGCCTGACTTATTTCGCTCAGCATAACACCCTCAAGATCCATCCATGTTGCTACACATGGCCAGATTTCATTGTTTCTCATTGCCATGTAGTATTCCATGGTATAGATAAACCACATCTTCTCGATCCATTCATCTGTTGATGGACACTTAGGCTCTTTCCAGGTTTTAGCTATTGTGGAGAGTGCTGCTATGAACATTGGGGTACATGTGCTCCTATGCATCAGCATTTCTGTATCCCTTGGGTAAATTCCTAGCAGTGCTATTGCTGGGTCATAGGGGAGTTCTATTGTTAGTTTCCTGAGGAACCTCCACACTGTTTTCCAGAGGGGCTGTACCAGTTTACATTCCCACCAACAGTGTAGGAGGGTGCCCGTTTCTCCACATCCTCGCCAGCATCTAGAGTTCTCTGATTGGCTCATTTTAGCCACTCTGACTGGCGTGAGGTGGTATCTCAGTGTGGTTTCGATTTGTATTTCCCTGATGAGGAGGGATGCTGAGCATCGTTTCATGTGTCTGTTGGCCATCTGGATGTCCTCTTTGGAGAAGTGTCTGTTCATATCTTCTGCCCATTTCTTCACTGGGTTGTTTGTTTTCGGGCGTGTAGTTTGGTGAGTTCCTTGTAGATTCTGGATATCAACCCTTTATCTGATATGTCATTTGCAACTATCTTTTCCCATTCCGTTGGTTGCCTATTAATTTTCTGGGTTGTTTCCTTGGCTGTGCAGAAGCTTTTAATCTTGATGAGGTCCCAACAGTTTATTTTGCTCTTGATTCCCTTGCTTTTGGGGATGTGTCAAGTAAGAAGTTGCTGCGGTGGAGGTCAAGGAGGTTGTTTCCTGCTTTCTCCTCTAGGGTGTTGAGAGTTTCCTGTCTCACGTTCAGGTCCTTTATCCATTTTGAGTTTATTTTTGTGCATGGTGTGAGAAAATGATCTAGTTTCATTCTTCTGCATGTTGCTGTCCAGTTCTCCCAACACCATCTGTTAAAAAGGCTGTCTTTTTTCCATCGGATATTCTTTCCTGCTTTGTCAAAGATAGTTGGCTGTATACTTTTGGGTCCACTTCTGAGTTCTCAATTCTGTTCCATTGGTCTATGTGTCTGTTTTTGTGCCAATACCATACTGTCTTGATGATGACAGCTTTGTAGTAGAGGCTAAAGTCTGGGATGGTGATCCCTCCCGTTTTGGTTTTATTTTTCAGGATTACTTTGGCTATTCGGGGTCTTTTGTGGTTCCATACAAATTTTTGGATAGTTTGTTCTAGTTTTGAGAAGTATGCTGGTGCAATTTTGATTGGAATTGCATTGAATGTGTAGAGTGCCTTAGGTAGTAATGACATCTTAACTATATTTATTCTTCCTATCCATGAGCGTGGAATGTTTTTCCATTTTTTTGTGTCTTCTTCAATTTCCTTCATAAGTTTTCTATAGTTTTCCTCATACAGATCTCTTGTATCCTTGGTTAGGTTTATTCCGAGTATACCTCAGTACATTATGTCTGTATGAAGTGTGAAGTGAAACAGAATTATTCAATCATTTCGCACAATACAGTTATGGTATCCAGAATTTTGGAAGGAATTTGGACAGTTCTTATAGTTCCAGTCTCTCTCCCCGTGGATATATTATCTCTTTGAAGTGGAAGAGTATACAACTTGTGTAATTTATATATAGACTATTACCTACATATAGTTATATCTCATGGTAATATAAGCAATATAAGTTTAACATGGGGAAATTATAAAATAATAGATCAACACTGGTATGAAAAGCACACAAAGTTTTTATTAGTTGGCTGATTTATTCTTCATATATTTTACATCTTTTGTGTGAATTATAAGTGAATGCAGATTTACTTGTTTCAAGCATTTCCCCTTAGGACCACCCACTTAAGGAAATTCCCCTATGAAATGGGCATTTCTTGTGTCTATTACAGGTCTTTCAAGAACAATATTTTAGAATTTGTGAAAAAAAAAGATAAAGTGGGTTAGAATAATTTTATTTAATTCAGGGAATTTTAAAAATCAATCTACTTGAAATTTAACTTGAATAAAATGAAATACACATGAACTAAGTACAGCTTTTATGAGTTTTGACAAACATACGCAATTGTGTAACTATCACCATAATTAAGATTTTGAAGATTTCTATCACTCAAAAATTTCCCTCATATAACCTTTACAATCAGTTCTTATCCCGACTTTTGGACCCAGCCAATCACTTATCTGCAACTCTAAATTCAATTTACAGAATTCATAATAATATGTAATATATATATTTTTGTGTTATTCTGTCAGCACAATTTTTTGAAGATCAATGCATGCCATTGCATAAATCAGTGGTTCTTTCCATTTTATTACTAATTGGTATTCTATTGTACAGACACAACACAATATGTTTCTGATTCAACTTGCTGAAGGACATTTAGACATATTTTCAATCTTCGGCTAGTACAAATAAAGCATCTATGTCTCTTGAATAAATACCTAGGGGCGCCTGGGTGGCTTAGTCAGTTAAGCGTCCAACTTTCGCTTAGGTCATGATCTCGCAGTTCGTAGGTTCGACCCCCGTGTTGTGCTCTGTGCTGACTGCCAGCTCAGAACCTGGAGCCTGTTTCAGATTCTGTGACTCCCTCTCTCTCTGACCCTCCCCTGCTCACGCTGTCTCTCTCTCTCCTAGAAATAATAAAACATTTAAAAAAATTTTAAAAATAGTTAAAAAAATACCTAGGCATATAATATCTAGGTCAAGCAGTAAGTGTATGTTTACCTTAAAAAAAAAAAAGGAAATGGAGCGCCTGAGTGGCTCAGTCGTTAAACGTCCGACTTCAGCTCAGGTCCTGATCTCACTGTTCATGGGTTTGAGCCCTGCGATGGGCTCTGTGCTGACAGCCAGCTCAGAGCCTGGAACCTGTTTCGGATTCTGTGTCTCCCTCTCTCTGACCCTCCCATGCTCATGCTGTCTCTCTCTCACTCTCTCAGAAATAAATTTAAAAATGAAAGAAAGAAAGAAAACCTGCCAAACTACTCTCTAAAATGATTGTATATTACAACTAGCAGTGTGTGTGTGAGACAGTTTAGGGTATCCTAGTCCTCTCAAATACTAGGTATTCTTATTCCTTTTTCATATCCATTATAATTTGGTTTAGAACTATTGCATTTTGCTTTAACGTTCCATTATCTGATGACCTATGATGTTAGCATATTTAGTGTTTATTGGCTATTCATGTATCTTCTATTGTAGATGTCTATTCAAATCTCTTTCCTACTTTCTTCTTTGGTTATCTGAGGCTTACAGAATGCCTGATCCATAGGTATGAAATCCCACAGGATATAGCATCTGACCAGGGTAACAGTGAAGTATACGTGGAAGTGGACGCATTACTATGGAATCTATTGTTTTTTAAAGAAAAAATTTTAAATGTTTTATTTATTTCTAAGAGACAGAGAGAAATAGGGTGAGCAGGGGAGGGTCAGAGAGAGAGGGAGGTACAGAATCTGAAGCAGACTCCAGGCTCTGAGCTAGCTGGCAGCACAGAGCCAGACACGGAGTTCGAACCCATGAACTGTGAGATAATGACCTGAGACGAAGTTGGATGCTTACCCGACTGAGCCACCCAGGTGCCCCCAGACGTTTAAAACAGCATTCTTCTCAAGCTAATCAAAACAATAGAAATCGAAGGAAAACTTCCGGACTCATTCTACGAAACCAGCATCACTTTTATTCCCTAGCCAGAGAGAGACCCAGCAAAAAAAAGATTATTACAGGCCAATATCCTTATTGAATACAGCTGCAAAAATCCTCAACAAGATACTTGAAAATTGAATTCAACAGCACTAGAAAATTATTATCTACCATGATCAAGTGGGATTCATTCCTGGGTTGCAGGGCTGGTTCAATATTCACAAGTCAATCATGTGGTACATCACACGAACAAAACAAAAGATAAAAACCATATGATCCTGTCGATAGTTGCAGAAAAAATATTTGACAAAATACAGCATTGCTTTTTAATAAAGACCCTCGAGAAAGTCGGAATAGAAGAAACTTAGTTAAACATCATAAAAGACATCTATGAGAACCCTCAGCTAACCTCATCCTCAATGGGTAAAAACTGAGAGCTTTCACCCTGAAATCAGGAACACAACAGGGATGTCCACTCTCACCACTATTGTTTAACATAGAGCTGGAAGTCCTTGCATCAGCCACCAGACAACAAAAGGAAATAAAAGGCATCAGAATTGGCAAAGAAGTCAAACTTTCACTTTTTGCAGACGACACCATACTCTACGTAGAAAATCCAACAGACTCCACCAGAAGCCTACTAGAACTGATCCATGAATTCAGCACAGTTGCAGGGTACAAAATCAACGTACAGAAATCGGTTGCATTTTTATACACCAAAAATGAAGCAACAAAAAGAGAAATCAAGAAACTGATCCCATTCACAATTGCACAAAAAAGAAAAAAACATAAAATACCTAGGAATAAACCTAACCAAAGATATAAGAGATCTGTACAATGAAAACTATAGAAAACTTATGAAGGAAATTGAGGAAGACACAAAGAAATGGAAAAACATTCCATGCTCATGGATAGGGAGAATAAATATTATTAAAGTGCAATCGACATCTTCAATGCAATCTCAATCAAAATTGCACCAGCTATCCTAAAATCTAGAACAAACTATCCTAAAATTTGTATGGAACCACAAAAAACCCCGAATAGCCAAAGTAATACTGAAGAAGAAAACGAAATCGGGAGGCATCACCATCCCAGACTTTAGCGTGTACTACAAAGCTGTAATCATCAAGACACTATGGTATTGGCATATAAACAGACACATAGAAAAATGGAATAGAATAGAGAATTCAGAATTAGACCCACAAATTTATGGCCAACTAATCTTTGACAAAGCAGGAAAGAGTATCCAATAGAAAAAAGACAGCCTCTTTAACAGGTAGTGTGGGAGAACTGGACAGCAACTTGCAGAAGAATGAAAATAGACCATTTTCTTACACTATACACAAAAATAAACTCAAAATGGATGAAGAACCTGAATGTGAGACAGGAAACCATCAAAACCCTAGAGAAGAAAGCAGGAAACAACCTCCTTGACCTCAACCGCAGCAATTTCTTACTTGACACATCCCCAAAGGCAAGGGAATCAAGAGCAAAAATGTACTATTGAGACCTCATCAAGATAAAAAGCTTCTGCACCTCAAAGGAGACAATAAAACTAATAGGCAACCAACAGAATGTGAAAAGATAGTTGCAAATGACATATCAGATATATCTGGCTAGTATCCGAAATCTGTTAGGAAGTCACCAAACTCCACACCCGAGAAACAAATAATCCGGTGAAGAAATGGGCAGAAGACATGAACAGACACTTCTTCAAGGAGGACATGCAGATGGCCAATAGACACATGAAATGATGCTCAACGTCACACATCAACAGGGAAATACAAATCAAAACCACACTGAGATACCACCTCACGCCAGTCAGAATGGCTAAAATGAACAAATCAGGAGACTTTAGATGCTGGCGAGGATGTGGAAAAATGGGCACCTTCCTACACTGTTGGTGGGAATGTAAACTGGTGCAGCCCCTCTGGAAAACAGTGTCGAAGTTCCTCAGGAAAATAACAATAGAACTCCCCTATGACCCAGCAATAGCACTGCTAGGAATTTACCCAAGGGATACAGGGGTGCTGATGCATAGGGGCACAGGTACCCCAATGTTCATAGTAGCACTCTCCACAATAGCGAAAACATGGAAAGAGCCTAAGTTTCCATCAACTGACAAATGGATCAAGAAGATATGGTTCATCTATACAATGGAATACTAGATGGCAATGAGAAACAATGAAATCTGGCCATGTGTAGCAACGTGGATGGAACTTGAGGGTGTTATGCTGAGCGAAATAGGTCAGACAGAGAAAGACAGATACCATATGTTTTCACGTATAGGTGGATTAAGAGGAATTTAACGAAGACTATGGGGGAGGGGAAGCTGTAAAATAGGTGGGGAGAGGAAAGGAGGCAAACCATGAGAGACTTGAATACTGAGAACGAACTGAGGGCTGATGGGGTGGGGAAGGGTGGAAGGGGAGTGATTGGAATGGAGGAAGGCACTTGTGGGGATTAACACTGGGTGTTTTATGGTAACCAAGTTGACAATAAACTATTTAAGAAAAAAAAGAAACTTATTGATGATAATACAATAGTAGTAGGAATTTCAACCTTTCACATACAGCAACAGACATTTCATCCAAGCAGAAAATCAACAACAAAAAAATGACTTGGACGACACACTGGACCAGATGAACTTCACAGATACATTCAGAGCATTTCATCCTAAAAGAGCAGAATACACACTCATTGCAAGTGATCATGGACATTTGTTAGAATAGATCACACACTGGGTCACAAATCAGCCCTCAGCAGGTGCAAAATGGTTTATATCATACCATGCACATTTTCAATTAGAACCCTATGAAACAGGGAAAAATGATTCTCAAATACATGAATGTTAAAGAGCATCTAATAAAGAATGAATGAATTAACTAGGAAATTATGAAAAAAAATTTTTAAAAAGGAAGCCAATGAAAATGAAACATGACAGTTCAAGCCTGTCTGGGATACAGCAACTGCTGTCCCAAGAGGAACATATATTGCAAGTCAAGCCTATTTCAAGAAGCAAGAAAAGTCCCAAATATACAATCTAACCTTACACCTAAAGAGGCCAGAAAAGGAACAGCAAATAAAGCCTAAAGCCAGCAAAAAAGGAAAATAATAAAGATTAGATGATAAAGGATATAGAAGCAAAAAAAAAAAGAAAAAAAAACCCAAAAAACAAAAACACAGTAGAACAGATCAAAGAAACTAAGAGCTGTGTTCTTTGAAAGAATAAACAAATTTGATAAATTCCTCCCCAGACTTATAAAAAAAGAAAAATTAAAGGACTTAAATAGATAAAATGACAAAAGTAAGAGGAGAAACCATCACCAACACCATAGAAACAGAATTATTGGAGAATACTGTGAAAAATTATGCCAGCAAATTAAGCCACCTGGAAAAAAATGGAAAAATTCCTTGTAACTCACATCCTACCTAAACTGAAACAGGAAAAATAGAAATTTTGAACAGATCTATAACCACCAAATATAATGAATTAGTTACCAAAAATCTGCCAACAAACAAGAATGCAGGGCCAGATGGCTTTCTAGGGGAATTCTACCATACAATTAAAGAAGAGTTAATATCTATTCTTCTGAAGCAGTTCCAAAAAATAGAAACGAAAGGAAAGCTTCCAAGACTCTATGAAGCCAGCATTACCTGGATTCCAAAACCAGACAAAGACCTCACTAAAAAGGAGAGTTACAGGTCAATATCCTTGATGAACTTGGATGCAAACATTCTCAACAGGACACTACCAAATCAAATTCAACAGTACATTAAAAGAATTATTTACAATGATCAAGTGGGATTTATTCCTGCAGTCAAAGGGTAGCTTAATATTTGCAAATCAATCAACATGATACACCCCATTAAAAGAAAGGATGAGTAACATATGGTCCTCTCAATAGATGCGGAAAAAACATTTTACAAAATAGATTATTGTTACTTTATAAAAACCCACAAAAAGTAGGGAGAGATAAAACATACCTCAAGATCATAAAGGACATATATGAAATACCCACAGCTAATATCATCCTCAATGGGGAAAAACTGAGAGCTTTCCCGCTAAGGTCAGGAACATGAAAGGAAAGTCCACTCTCATCAATGTTGTTCAGTATAGGACTGGCAGTCCTAGCTTCAGCAATAAAACAAAAAAAGAAATAAAATGCATAAAATTGGTAAGGAAGAAGTCAAACTGTCACTCTTTGCAGATGGCATGGTACTCTATGTGGAAAATCCAAGACTCCACCAGAAACTGCTAGATGTGATATGTGAATTCAGCAGTCACGGGATATACAATCAACATACTACAGGCACCTGGTGGCTGAGTCTGTTGGGTGTCTATGATTTTGGCTAAGGTCATGATCTCATGATTTGTGGGTTCAAGCCTTGCATCAAGTTCTGCACCGATGGCATAAAGTCTACTTGGGATTCCCTCTCTTCTATCTGCCCCTCCCCAGCTTTCTTTCTCTCAGAATATATAAATAAAAACTTAAAAAAAAAGATAGATGATAAATGATATAGATAGATAGATAGATAGATAGATAGATAGATACATACATACATACATACATACATACATACATACTATCAGCGTAGAGAAATCAGTTGCATTTCTATACACCAAAAATAAAACAACAGGAAGAGAAATCAGGGAATTGATGCCATTTACAATTATACCAAAACGCATAAAATATCTACTAATGAACCTAACAAAAGGGTTAAAGATCTGTACGCTGAAAACTGTAGAAAGCTTATGAAAGAAACTGAAAAAGACATCAAGAAATGGAAAAACATTCCATGCTTATGGATTGGAAGAAAAAAATCGTTAAAATGTTGATATTACCGAAAGCTATCTATACATTCAGTGCAGTCCCTATCAAAATAACATGAGCATTCCTCACTGGGCTAGAATAAAACTATGTATGGAGACAGAAAAGACCCCAAATAGCCAAACTAGTGTTGAGAGAGAAAAAACAAAGCTGGAGGCATCACAATTCCAGATTTCAATCTGTATTACAAAGCTATAATCATCAAGACATTATGGTATCGGAACAAAAACAGGCACTTAGATCAGTGGAACCAAATAGAAAACCCAATAATTGACCCACAACTATATGGTAAACTAATTTTTCAAAAAAGCAGGAAATAATATCCAATAGAAAAAAGGCAGGTTCTTCAGCAAATGGTGTTGGGAAAACAGGACAACGACAGGCAGAAGAATGATACTGGACCACTTTCTTACACCATGCACAAAAATAAATTCAAAATGGATGAAAGACCTACATGTGAGACAAGAAACCATCAAAATCATAGAGGAAAACACAGGCAGCCACATCTTTGACGTCAGGCACAGCAATGTCTTACCAGACATGTCTCTAGAGCAAGGGAAACAAAAGCAAAATGAACTATTGGGACCTCATCAAGATAAAAAGCTTCTGCACAGTGAAGGAAAGAATCAATAAAACTAAAAGTCAACCTACAGAATGGGAGAAGATATTTGCAATTAACTCATTGGATAAAGAGTTAGTGTCCAAAATCTATGCAAAGCTTATGAAACTCAACACCCAAATATAAAACGTCAAGTTAAGAAATGGGCAGAAGACACAAACAAATATTTCTCCAAAGAAGACATACAAACTAACAGACACATTTTAAAAAATGCTCAACATCACTCATAATCAGAGAAATACAAACCAAAGCCACAATGAGATACCACCTCCCATTGTCAGAATGGCTAAAATTAACACCACATGAAAAAATAGATGTTGGTGAGGATGCAGAAAGGGAGAACCTTCATGCACTGTTGATTGGAATGCAGACTGGTGTGGCCACTCTGGAAAACAGTATGAGTGTTCCTCAAAAAATTGAAAATAGAACTATTGTATGACCATGTAATTGTACTAGTCAATATTTATCCAGAGGATACAAAAATGCTAATTGAAAGAAGTACATGCACCCAATGTTTATCCTTCAACAGTAGCCAAATTATGGAAAGAGCCCAAAGGTCCAGTGACTGAGGAATGGATAAAGATGATGTGGTATATATACACAATGAACGAATATTACTTGGTGATCAAAAATAATGAAATACAGGAGTGCTTGGACGGCTCAGTCAGTTAAGCTTCTAGTTCTTGATCTTGGCTCAGGTCATGATTTCATGCATGGTTCATGAGTTCGAGCTTGCATTGAGCTCCTCTCTATCCAGTGCAGACCCTCCTTGGGTTTCTGTCTCTTCCTCTCTCTCTCTGCCCTTGCCCTGATCTCCCTCCCTCTCTCCCTCTCTTTCTCAAAATAAATAAATAAACTTTAAAAGAGTAAAAAGAATGAAATCTTGCCTTTTGCAACAATGTAGATGGAACTAGAATATATTAAGCTAAGCAAAATAAGACAGAGGAAGATGAATATGATATGATTTCACTCAAATGTGGAATTTAAGAAACAAAACAGAAGAACATATGGGAAGGGAAGGGAAAATATCATAAAAACATAGAGGGAGGTAAACCATAAAAGACTCTTAAATACAGAGAACAAACTGAGGGTTGCTGGAAGTGAGATGGGTGGAGGGGATGGGCTAAATGGGTGATAAACATTAAGGAGGGCACTTGTTGGGATGAGCACTGGATGTTATACGTAAGCAGTGAATCACTAAATTCTAGTCCAGAAACTAATACTACACATATGTTAACTAACTTGAATTTAAATTTAAAAAGTAAAATGATAAAAAATAAATAAATAACAGATCTAGTTTATTACAATCATCTGTAGCCCAAAACTATTCTCTTTCTCTGTGTCCCACTCATAGCTAACATCCTTCTTAGCATCTCTTTGTGAATTAGAATACAAATCCAAATGCCCCTATGCTGCCTCTAACATTCAAAACAACCCATTAGCAGCATTCCTCTTAATGTATTTCCCTTTCATTTACAGGTAGGATGCCCAAATAAATATCCCATACTATTGAATTCTCAGACTGTACTTAAGTAGAAACCCTCATTTTTGTCATAAAAATGTCCAAGATATCTAACTTCTCTTTAGAGTTCCAGAATTCATCCATCTATTGCTATCTATATAATACAGCAAGGTTAGGTCTGTGAGAGATAGTCAGGGTTTCTTTGAATGAAATTGTGACACAGTGAAAGAGGGATAGAGACCTCTAAAGCTGGTTGGTGAAAATGTTCTACCAGTTTAAATAATTTCAGATATTTTCCATCTATGGAGATAGAGAAAAATAATTTGTCTAGTTGTGTAACAGGTGCAAAAAGCCTAATGTATTTACTACAGCAAGTAGACTACAAGTGAAATTAAAATTTCCATTTTATTAAGCTTACTGTACTGTCACTCTTTAATATCCAACCTTTTTGCACATTAACCAAAATGAGAGCTTAAATAGGAATGTGGGAGGAATCATCACACCTGCACTTTCCAAATAGTTGGTAGTGATATTCTCTAAAACCCTCAACAATTATAGTGGTGGTGACAATGATGATGATGGTGATGATGGCAGCAGCAAATAACATTTACTAAGCACTTGCTATTTAACAGTTACCAAACTAAGCATATTAAATGTATGATCTCCAGTGGTATTGCTGATGACTAAATAGAGTAATAGAGTAATAAGGAGGTGTCTAGGGACCATTACTGAACTTTCTTATAATAATATTATTTCCCATATCAGGTGAGGTTAATGTAGGGATTCTTTTATTTCCTGAGGGAATATTGTCTGTACAATCTAAAAATGGAGAAATAATCACTGATGAGGGGAGACATTCTCAGAAATCCATTGTGAAGCAATCTTTTGCTAACACTCTTCAATTCTTGATCCCTGCTGTTGGTAATCTCTGGATTGTCTCAGCTGTTTGGATTCTCAGAGATTCTATCACTTTTATAACAAATAACCTGCAGTTGAATCTTTATATTATAAACGTTCCCATGGATTTCTGTATTCCTGCTTAGACCATGTCAGGACCAAAAAGAATTGATTAAACCTTACCAAATCATTTTGTAGTTGAGACAACTTTTATTGTGATGCTGGCCCTTAAACCATTATGTTAACTACAACCATCATGTTTCTATTGGTCCCTGCCACCACTCATCCGTAGCCATCCAAATGAAGTGGACAAATTCCTTCTTCAACGCCTTCAGAAAATGGCCAATATAGTGTTGAAAGATACTTGGAGGCTCTTTACAAATTTATTTCTTAAGGCCTTAATTGTATTAAAAAATTGTATTCCAGAGCCACATTGTCAACATGGACAATGTGTGGATGAGAAGATTATACATGATAAATTTATTTCAATATTTCTTTCCTTTTTGTTGTTGTTTTATTTATTTTTGAGACAGAGCACGATTGGGGGAGGGGCAGAGAGAGAGGGAGACGCAGAATCTGAAACAGGCTTCAGGCTCTGAGCTGTCAGCACAGAACCTGAGGTGGGGCTCAAAACCACGAACTGTGAGATCATGACCTAAGCCGAAGTCAGACACTTAACCTACTGAGCCACCCAGGCGCTCCTTTATTTCAATATTTCTTTTTTCTTTTTTATTTATTTATTTATTTATTTATTTATTTATTTATTTATTTTTATTTCAATATTTCTAATTCCCCAAGATTTTGGGTATGCTTCTCTTCATTATACTAAGAAAATGTATCTCAACTTCATTTAGAGTAAGCCACTAATGTGCTCAAATTTTATTTAACCATACTTGCAAATAATTAGAATCATTCATATTTGCCTTGAGAAATAAAGAGATATATTATTCTTTACCCCAGGATCATGGAGAAATCCACAATAGTTTTTATACAAAGGAATTTATCTTTTCTTCTAGTTGTTAAATTATTGGACCTAGAGATACACATGAAATAGCTAATTCTATTGAATTTTTGTAGCTGGATCATATCAATGAATTCAGCCAAATCCAAAATTATGCCCTTCTTTATTTGGTCTACCATCCCTAGGTTCCATTCCTACACAACTTTAGATATTTGTCAGTATAAATTGCCAGTGTCTGAAAGTTATTTGGTGGTATTAATTTTTTACTATAAGGTTTGCACAGAGTTGGCAGCAGTTACAGATCTGGGAAGAAGTTTTAGGAGTGGTGCGGGATACTGGCTTTCCCATGTAAAATAATTCCTTAAGGTAAGAAGAAGTTTGGGAGTGATGCAAGATCCCAGCTTCCCCCTATAAAATAATGCTTTAATGTAAGATTACTGTAGAGCCCTCAAACAAGGCTGATTATCTGCTTCAGCTGGTAAGATAGACTCACGGGTTCAGAAGGTTAGGAGTACCCTGAGTTATCTAAATCTTCTCTTATGCGTCCCTCCTCTGAACTTTACATGTTAATATTACATTTAATATTTGTATTTGTTGAACTGCACAAAATGATTTTTGGGAGGCCTTAACTTTAGTTAAATTGATATTTCTATAATCAACATGTTTTTGTTTGGGTGTTGGCAAGTCCACAAGAGATAAAATAATTTAACACAGTCATCAAATGCCTCTACTTTTTTGAGCTGAGAATTGTGAATTTAAGTTAGTCATTTTCTTTCATAATGCTGCAAAGAATTGGATTTTAGGCAGGAAATCCTTGGAGAAGTAAGAGGAATATAGAATTAGTTACTTGAGCAAGTTGGGGCTGTTAGAAATGAAAATATTTATTTGGAGATGAGATTCTGCCATCTCATGGCATGTAGTCATGAATGTTGGCCATGATATTAGTGGATACCAGTAATAAAGTTCCCATTGAAGAAAAGAATAGGAACAAAATGACAAGTCATGGACTGTTTTAAAAAAGAAAATTACTAGCTCAAATTCCACAAAGAATTCAGGGGTCCTGGACAAGCATAAGCACAGTACAATTTTGTAAAGGCAAGTGCTCCACAGTGAGATCATGAATATTAGAAACAAAAATGTCAGAGATCAAGATTAATTGGGAGCTTTCCCAATGTTGAGAAAAAGTGATGTTAAACTTCCAGAATTCAGTTATAAGCTTGAAATAAGCTAACATTGAATTTTTCTTTGACTTTGGCAGATGATATGTTTACATCGGTTATGTTTAGAAATAGAAAAGTAATGTACTATTCCTTATACCCAGTGTCACAGAAAAATTTATAAGTTTTTAATACTAAAATAATTTATCTTTTCTTCTAGCTATTAATTATCGGAGACAGACACCAAGTAGCTCATTTTGAGTTTTTGTTTTGCCCTCACCTCAGAAAAAAAATTCAGACTAGCAGTTAACAGTAACATATTTGATTATAAATAAAATGTTTTAGACTGCTTTTACACATATTTTTACTTTAAAAATCACAATTTCATCTTCTGGTTTCATAAAAAAGGTACATAAAGAAGAAAACGATGTTTTCAGAGTTCTATATCAACAGCCAAGAAAAGACCTCCTCTGTCTACCCCAAACTGAGGGCCTGCTCTAAGGGGAATGAGAATTAAAGCAGGAGTACTACAAGGTAGCTTGTCAACTATAACAAGTATATACCATTTAATAGCATTCACACACTAAACTTACATTTTAGGGAAACAGTATATTGAAAAAGATATAAAATAGCATAGAAATATAACTAAGCCATCCTAAAATGCTGATTTTGGATGGAAGTATTGTTAAGCTTTTAAATGTTCTCTGCTTTTTACAACTTTTTGGAGTACTTTTCTATATACTCTTACAACAAGATTTGCATTAAAATATTAATCTGCAAATCAGAAAAATATGTATTGCCAAAAGAAGACAGAGGGAATAAATTTGGCACTCTATTAAGTATAGTTTAGGATCAGTAAACAAACAAAAACAAAATAAGAACAGAAGCATATACCTCACTGCCTTCTAATAAAGGTAGATTAAACTCCAAAGAATTCCCAAATTTGGAAGCCATGCATTTCAAGTCAATTCTTAATTAGTCAAATCACACTGTTAAAAAAACAAAAACAAAAACACCCCCACCATGGTAAAGTTTTAATTCCCATTAAAATGCTTAAAAAAGAAAATATCCTATCTGTATTAAAAGACAAATGCAGTGAGAGAAAGCACGGAATCACTAAGTATTGTAATTACAGAAAGGGGAAAATGCCATTTCTTTGCTTAATGTTGTCTTAATTTAAAATAAGGCTTTGTGATGCATAGGAGCACATGTACCCCAATGTTCATAGCAGCACTCTCCACAATAGCTAAAACCTGGAAAGAGCCTAAGTGTCCATCAACAGATGAATGGATCAAGATGTGGTTTATCTATACCATGGAATACTACATGGCAATGAGAAACAATGAAATCTGGCCATGTGTAGCAACATGGATGGACCTTGAGGGTGTTATGCTGAGCGAAATAAGTCAGGCAGAGAAGGACAAATATCATATGTTTGCACGTATAGGAGGATTAGGAAGAACTTGATGGAGGAACAAGGGGGAGAAGAAGGGCGGAAATGGTTGGGGTAAGGGAGAGAGGCAAACCATGAGAGACTCTTTGAATGTTGACAAAAACTGAGGACTGATGGATATGGGGGGGAGGGGGGGATAGGCATGGAGGAGGGCACTTGTGGGGATGAGCACTGGGTGTTATGTGGAAACTAATTTGACAATAAACTATTTGTAAAAATAAAATAAAATAAAAATAGACGTTAAAAAATAATAATAAAATAAGGCTTTAGATTTTCTTAGAGGTAAGGTACAAGTTGGTTGGTGAAAATAAAGTATTGACTTGCTACCTCTAATTAACTTCATAATAAATCTCATAGATAGTTATTTATGTGAATATTAAATGATTTTTCAAAAGTATAAATTGTGAAGATAATAAATCTTTCTATTGAATTAGTGGAAAAGTAGCTCAAAACCCAGCTGGGTGGTTTATTATTTTAATGACTTCCTGCTTTGCTGCATAACCCTCATCTTCATTTGATATTGGCAGTTTCAGTCCCTGTTAAAGATTTAGGCTTACAATGAAGCTTCTTTAAATTTCCAAATCTTTGTCATGCCAGCATGTAGGTCATTCTCATTTAGGAATGAGGAGGAGGCTGGAAAGCAGTTGCCCCAAGGGAAAGTTTCTTCCAGCCCAAGCTGTCCAACCGTCATTGTGAAATAGATTGTACTGCTGACTCAGGACAGCCAGTGGGCAGAAGCAAACAAAACCAGGTCTTTCCCAGCAGGTGTCACTAAAAGGCAATCCTATGGGGCTGTAGTTAAAAAAACTGAGCTAGTGAGCTCTAGAGGAGAGAGAAAAGGGAGAAGAGACCAAAAGCTGCACTCAAAGGAGAGTGCACATTTTCTCTCCTGTTTCCACCCCTATTTTTCCAATAGCAGGTTGATTTGGATTTATATTATCAAACCACAATGGTTATAAACAGGTTATTTCTTTTCACACAAAATACATTGGCTTTATATTTATTCTCCTGGCCCAAGAGTGTCTAAACATGTACTTACTTAAATTGACATAAGTGCAGCTGATCATCATCTGACCGCATGTCTACTGAGATAAAAGATTGGAGATAATTTAAAGAAGACCCCTGCAAATACAGAAGTCATCAAGTATTTGTGTTTAAGCCAGTGAGGCTCCTTGAAGTGACCACTGACATCTGCTTTGGCAATAATATACTATCGAGCATTTCTTTATTTAGCAATTTTATTTATTTCTTCCTGATACGATAGAGTATGGATCACCTCACTAAACAAACTCCCAAATCAATGTTTTTTTCCCCCATTGACTACTCTGTAATTTTAAGTAACATACATTTAACTATATTTTTTCCAAGTATACACTGCTTTCTACTTTGCAAGAGGAAAATATTAGTGACTATTCTTCCACTCCACCCTTCTCCATTCCTTCCACTTCCCAAATTCAGTCATTTGTGCTTTTTCGTTTATACTGTTTAGGGATTATTAATGTTTATCAAGAGCCAAAATTGGTTACTATTGGTAGTACTTTTAAAAATAGAATACATAATAATAAAGGTACATGATCTCTATTAATCCATAAACTTTACTTACCATTTTTATTGTTTTAAGTTTTTATTTAGATTCTAATTAGTTAACATATATGGTAAAATTGGCTTTAGGTGTAGAATTTAGTGATTCATTACTCACATATAACACTCAGTGCTCATCACAAGTGCCCTCCATAATACCATCACCAATTAGCCCATCTCCCACCCATCTCCCTCCATCAGCCCTCAGTTTGTCTCTATATTTAAGAGTCTCTTATGGCTTGCTTCTCGCTTTCTTTTTTTTCTTCCCATATGCTCTTCTGTTTTGTTTCTTTTTTTAAAAAAAAATTTAATTTTTTATTTATTTCTGAGAGAGAGAGACACACACACACAGAGTGAGCAGGGGAGGATCAGAAAAAGAGGGAGACACAGAATCTGAAACAGACTGAGCGAGCTGCCAGCCCAGAACTCAATGCGGGGCTCGAACCTACGAACCATGAGATCATGACCTGAGCTGAAGTCGGACACGTAACTGACTGATCCATGCCCCTCCTCTGTTTTGTTTCTTAAATTCCACATATGAGGGAAATCATATGGTGTTTGTCTTTCCCTGACTTATTTTGCTTTGCATAATATGCTGTAGTTCCATCCATGTTATTGCAAATGGGAAGATTTCATTCTTTTTGATGGCTGATGGTATTTCATTCTTTTTGATGGTATACCATACCACATCTTCTTCTTTTTTTCCTTAAATAGCTCGACTTGGTTGCCATAAAACACCCAGTGCTCATCCCAACAAGTGCCCTCATCCATGCCCATCACCCCCCTTCCCCTCGCTCCCACCCCTGTTCGCTCCCACAAACAGCCCTCAGTTTGTTCTCAGCACTCAAGAGTCTCTCATGGTTTGCCTCCCTCCCTCTCCCCTACTATTTTTGCCCTTCTCCTCCCCCACGGTCCTCCGTTAAGTTCCTCCTAATCCTCCTATACGTGTAAACATATGGTAACTGTCCTTCTCTGCCTGACTTGTTTCACTCAGCATAACACCCTCAAGTTCCATCCATGTTGCTACACATGGCCAGATTTCATTCTTCTCATTGCCATGTAGTATTCCATCGTACAGATAAACCACACCTTCTTGATCCATTCATCTGTTGATGGACACTTAGGCTCTTCCCACATTTGGCTATTGTTGAGAGTGCTGCTATGAACATTGGGGTACATGTGCCCCTATGCATCAGCACTCCTGTATCCCTTAGGTAAATTCCTAGCAGTGCTATTTTTGGGTCCTGGGAGAGTTCTATTGTTCATTTTTTGAGGAACCTCCACACTGTTTTCCAGAGAGGCTGCACCAGTTTACATTCCCACCAACAGTGAAGGAGGGTGCCTATTTCTCTACATTCTCGCCAGCATCTAGAGTCTCCCGATTTGTTCATTTTAGCCATTCTGACTGGTGTGAGGTGGTATGCCAGTGTGGTTTTGATTTGTATTTCCCTGATGAGGAAGGATGCTGAGCATTGTTTCATGTGTCTGTTGGCCATCTGGATGTCCTCTTTGGAGAAGTGTCTGTTAATGTCTTTGCTCATTTCTTCACTGAATTATTTGTTTTTTGGGTGTGGAGTTTAGTGAGTTCCTTATAGATTTTGGATAGTAGTCCTTTATCGGATATGTCATTTGCAATTATCTTTTCCCATTCCATCAGTTGCCTATTAGTTTTCTTGATTGTTTCCTTTGCCATGCAGAAGCTTTTTATATTGATGAGGTCCCAATAGTTCATTTTTGCTTTTGATTCCCTCTCCTTTGGAGATGTGTCAAGTAAGAAATTGCTGCCTGAGGTCAAGGAGGTTGTTTCCTGCTTTCTCCTCTAGGGTTTTGATTGTTTCTTGTCTCACATTCAGGTCCTTTATCCATTTTGAGTTTATTTTTGTGCATGGTGTGAGAAAATGATCCAGTTTCATTCTTCTGCGTGTTGCTGTCCAGTTCTTTCAGCACCGTCTGTTAAAGAGGCTGTCTTTATTCCATTGAATACTCTTCCCCGCTTTGTCAAAGATTAGTTGGCCATACATTTGTGGGTCCAATTCGGAGTTCGGAGAATAAAATATTCTTTATTTTTAATAGTGTATTGTCAAGTTGGTTTCCATATAACACCTAGTGCTCATCCCCACAAGTGCCCTCCTCCAATGTTTTCTTTATCATTTTTTTCTCCCTCAAATTCCTCCCATTCCAGGGTCCTTTGTCCACAAAAGTTTTGCTTTCTGATGTGCTCTACAACTGCAATCCTAAAGCTTCTCTTCTCTCCTGTATTAAGTATACTCTTTCCTTGGTTCCTGATCTTCCTCCTTGGTTCAATACTCATTTTTCTAAATTATCTACACACAAAATAATTCCTTAAAAATGTTGCAAGGAAAATAAATTTTCAGGCTTCTTATAAAGTTCAAAAGGCTTTTATTTTGGTTTCAGTGTTGCTATTAGACCAACTGTATAATTTTATTTTATTTAATTTTTTAAATTTTTAATGTTTTTTATTTATTTCTAGGAGAGAGAGAGAGAGAGAGAGCGTGAGCAGGAGAGGGTCAGAGAGGGAAGGAGTCACAGACTCCGAAACAGGCTCCAGGCTCTGAGCTGGCAGTCAGCACAGAGCCCGACGCGGGGCTCGAACCCACGAACCGTGAGATCATGACCTAAGCGAAAGTCGGAAGCTTAACCGACTAAGCCACCCAGGCGCCCAGATCAACTGTATAATTTTAAGGTGAAAACAAATTGCCACAGAATTTGAAAACATTACCTTATTATATTTTAATATTATAATTATTATATATTATGGGTGCCCAAAGTTTATGTCCATGCCAATCTGATTTTTATTGCTTTGTACAGCTCCCTTATCCTTTATCTCTGAAGGTATTTAAGAAGTGCTTTTTATTTTCAATGGTTTAAACTTTTACAACTATGTCCTTAGTGTGGATATTTTTTTACTTCTTGACTGTTATTACATTGACCCTTTCAATCTGAGAAAGGTTTCCTTTAAGTATCAAACTTAAAACTTTTTTTATTTGATGAAATATTTTTCTCCATTTTTCCTATTCTTTTTTTTATGAAATAACCATTTGCTGGATGATTGAATTTCTAGACAGAGTATCCATGTAACTTATCTTTCCTCTAAACGTTTTGACTATTTAGACTTTTCTTTTGCTTTACTTTAACGAGCAATTCCTTAAATTTATCTTTCAACCATTTGATGGACTTTTTGCAGTCATAATTCTTGAGATATTACATATCTGCTCTTTCTTCTTTAGCTGATTAGTTTTTCATTTTGTGGTTGTGATGTTTTCTCAAATGTTTCTGATAAAAAATTTTTAAGTTACCTGAATGTTATAAGTTAAAATTTTCTGTTCATTTAGCTTACCCTTTCTTTTTCATGGTGCACATTCTATATTCTCAAATTTCTGATAACATTTTTCTTCTCCATTGATATTTAAGATAATGGTGATGTGAGTTTGTGTCCACACTCAGGCACTGGTTCACGATGATACTTTGAGAAATGCTGTTTGTTCTGAGACAACAAATTTGAGAATACAGAGGGCTTTGGTCTGGAGACCTGGCACCTATTCTGTCCTAGGCACCTCCAAAAGATGCCACACCATGCCTTTAGACAAGAAACTTTTATGTTTATGTTTGCTTGGGAAGTAGAAAGATAATACCAGCCAATCAGAACATCTTTGCATTTGGCAGCCTCATCTGTCCTGCTTACACAAGTCACTTCTCCTTGTCTTCTTTTTTTCTTCCAGAAAATACTTAAAACCTTGTTCTCTTTTAATTGACTATATTTAAGTATATTTAAATTTAGTTTCATGTCATAACTCAAAAGCTTAGTTTAAAATTTATTTTAATTTACATATTCTTTATGATTTTAATTCCTTTTCATTGTTTTGCTAGCTCTTTTCTTTTTGATAATATTACATATCTTTTATTAGATTTTATGTTCTCCAAATGTTTAAAAGTATCTATGTCTATCCTAATTACAAAGGTGAGTATTTTTAACTTCTCTCTCTCTTTTTTTTAATTTAAAACAAAGTTAGTTAACGTACAGTGTGGTACTGGTTTCAGGAGAAAATTTTAGTCATTCAAAATTTATATATAATACCCAGTATTCATCCCAACAACTGCCTTTCGTAATGCCCATCACCCATTTAGCTCATCCCCCTCCACCCAACTCCCCTACAGCAACGCTCAGTTTGTTCTCTGTACTTAAGAGTCTCTTATGGCTTGCCTCCTTCTCTGTTTTTATGGTATTTTTCCTTCCCTTCTTGTGTTCATCTGTTTTCTTTTTTCTTAAATTACACACGAGTGAAATCATATGAAATTGGTCTTTCTCTGACTGATTTATTTTGTTTAGCCATATATACTCTGGTTCAATCTACGCTGTGACAAATGGCAAACTTTATTCTTTTTGATTGTCGAGAATATTCCATTGTACATACATACCACATCTACTTGTCCATTTATCAGTGAACATTTGGGCCTTTTCCATAATTTAGCTGTTGTTTGTAGTACTACTATAAACATTGGGATGCATGTGCCACTTTGAATCAGCATTTTTATATCCTTTGGAGAAATATATAGTATTGTATATTGGCCTATAGTTCTCTTTTTTTGCTGGATCTCTGTCTGGCTTGGGAATCAGAGTGATGCTGGCTTCATAAAATGAGTCTGGGAGTTTTCCTTTGCTTTCTATTTTTTGGAATAGCTTGAGAAGAATTGGGATTAATTCTGTTTTAAATGTCTGGTAGAATTCCCCAGGGAAGCCATCAGGTCCAGGGCTCTTATTTGTTGGGAGATTTTTGATCACTGATTCGATCTCTTCACTCGTTATGGGTCTGTTCAGGTTTTCTATTTCTTCCCGTGTGAATTTTGGTAGTGAGTGTGTGTTTAGGAATTTGTCCATTTCTTCTAAGTTGTCCAATTTGTTGGCATATAATTTTTCATAGTATTCCCTGATAATTGCTTGTATTTCTGAGGGGTTGGTTGTAATAAGTCCATTTTCATTCATAATTTTGTCTATTTGGGTGCTCTCTCTTTTCTTTTGGATAAGTCTGGCTAGAGGTTTGTCAATTTTGTTTACCTTTTCAAAAAACCAACTCTTGGTTTCATTGATCTGTTCAATTGTTTCTTTGGTCTCTATGTTGTTTATTTCTGCTCTAATTTTTACTATTTCTCTTCTTCTACTGGGTTTAGGGCATTCTTGTTGCTCTGCCTCTAGTTCCTTTAGGTGAGCTGTTAGATTTTGGACTTGTGCTTTTTCTAATCTCTTGAAATAGGCCTGGAGAGCAATGTACTTTCCTCTTAGGACTGCCTTTGCCGCATCCCATAGATTTTGAATTGTTGTGTTTTCATTTTCATTTGTTTCCATATATTTTTTAATTTCATCTCTAATTGCCTGATTGGCCCATTCATTCTTTAGAAGGGTGTTCTTTAACCTCCATGTTTTTGGAAGTTTTCCAGACTTCTTTCTGTAATTGATTTCAAGTTTCAAAGCATTGTGATCTGACAGTGTGCATGGTATGATCTCTATTCTTTTATATTTATTGAGGGCTGCTTTATGTCCCAGTATGGGATCTATCTTGGAGAATGTGCCATGCGCACTTGAGAAGAAAGTAAATTCCCTGGCCTCAGGATGTAAAGTTCTAAATATATCCGTCAGGTCCATTTGGTCCAATGTATCTTTCAAGTCCATTATTTCTTTAGTGATTTTCTGTCTGGTTGACCTATCCATTGCTGTAAGCGGAGTATTAAAGTCCCCTGCTATTAGCACATTCTTATCTAGAAGCTTGTTTCTGTTTGTGATTAATTGTTTTAGATATTTAGGTGCTCCCATATTCGGTGCGTAGACATTTATGATTGTTAGTTCTTCCTGATGGATGGACCCTGTAATTATTATGTAGTGCCCTTCTTCATCTCTTGTGATTGTCTTTAATTTAAAGTCCAGTTTGTCTGATATAAGTATCGCTACTCCAGCTTTCTTTTGATTTCCTGTAGCATGATATATATTTCTCCATCCCTTACTTTTAATCTGAAGGTATCTTCCCGTCTAAAATGAGTTTCTTGTAGACAGCATATAGATGGATTTTGTTTTTTAATCCATTCTGCTACCCTATGTCTTTCGATTGGAGCATTTAGCCCATTTACATTCAGTGTTATTATTGAAATATGTGGGTTTAGAGTCTTTGTATCTTTTGTAGGGTTCATGTTTGTGGTGGTGTCTCTGGAATCTTTGTTCCTTGCAACATTTCCTTCAGAGCATCCCCCTCAGGATTTCTTGTAGGGCCAGCTTCGTGGTGACAAATTCTTTCAATTTCTGTTTGCTTGGAAAGGTTTTTATCTCTCCTTCTATTTTGAATGACAGGCTTGCTGGATATAGGATTCTTGGCTGCATGTTTTTACTGTTCATCACATTGAAGATCTCTTGCCATTCCTTTCTGGCCTGCCACGTTTCAGTAGATAGGTCTGTCACCACTCTGATGGGTTTACCTTTGTATGTGAGGGCCCTTTTCTCCCTAGCTGCTTTCAAAATTCTCTCTTTGTCCTTGTATTTTGCCATTTTTACGATGATATGTCGCGCAGAAGATCGATTCAAGTTACGTCTGAGAGGAGTCCTCTGAGCCTCTTGTATTTCCACATTGACTTCCTTCCCCAGGTCAGGGAAGTTCTCTGCTATAATTTGTTCCAGGACTCCTTCAGCACCTTTCCCTCTCTCTTCCTCTTCTGGGATTCCTATGATACGGATATTGTTGCGTTTGACCGTGTCACTGAGCTCTCGAATTCTTCTTTCCTGTTCCTGGATCAGTTTGTCTCTTTTTTTGTCAGCTTCTTGTTTTTGTATAATGGTGTCTTCTAAATCACTTATTCTCCTTTCTGCCTCTTCAATCCGTGCATTGGAGGCCTCTAATTTATTATGGATCTCATTTATCGCATTTTTAAATTCTTCATGCCTATTTTATTTTCCATTCTGTCTGTAGTCATAGTTTCTTTGATGTCGCCTATGTTTTTTTCAAGCCCTGCTATTAATTTCACCATTATTATTCTAAAATCTTGTTCACTTATGCTGCTGATATCTGTTTTGAGCAGTTCATTAGCTGTCATTTCTTCTTGGAGTTTCTTTGGAGGAGAGCTCTTTCTTTCGTCATTTTAGTTAGCTTTCCGGTCTTGTTGGTTTTAAAGACCTGTTATGCTCTCTGTTTCTATGAGCACTGCTATATCCAAGAAGACTCTTTGACTTTCCAGGGCCTATCCTTTCAGAGATTGTTTTTGAATGGTATCCCTCGGTCACTCTTGTTGGGACCTTAGTTATTTTATTTTCCTATTCGTAGTGATATTTGGGACTCTTCACCTTGTGTACTCTAGCTTGTTTCTTGAGGTAGCCCTGGAAAAGAAAACAGACAGACAAACACACAGGGAGCAGGAGCACACAAACGCACAGGCTGATTCAACTAACATGCAAAGTGAGAGGGAAAACGAAAAAGTTAATAGAAAAGACGGAGGAGGGAGGGCGAATAGGGAGCATAAAATACATAAAAGGGTCAAAAAGGGGAAAAGAAAAGGAAAAAAGAAGAAAACCGATGGACAAAGAACGGTTTAAAGCATATACCTGGATTTCCCAGCTACAGTTAAATAGCCGTGTGTATGCAGTGCTGGTTGAAGAGCATAGAGAAAAAGAGAGAAGGCAGGGCGAGACAAGGCAGATTTGGAAATAGAATGAACAGGCAGAAGGGATAAGAAACTTTTTTCAAAGAGGTAAAGGGTAGAATATGGTTGGATAGGTGAGAGAAGGATGCTGGAATTATCCAGAGAAACTATATAGTCTAATTACTCCTGAGAGAAATAGCTGAAAAAGTCGGTAAGTGTAGAATTTACATTTACAGAATGGACTTGTGATTGTTTAAGCAAGCTGGCGACCAGAGTTAATCAGGTCAGTGTTTGGGGGAAAAAAGCGAGAAAAGAGAAAAAAGAAGAAAAAAAGAGAAAAGAAAGGGAAAAAAAAAGAAAGAAGAAAAAAAAAAAGAAAAGAAAAAAAAAGGAAAAAGAAAAAAGAAAAAAAAAAGGGAGGAGGGCACCTCTCAGACAGGGATGGGCGTGGCGTGATCCGATGCCTCAGGCGGGGGTTCTGCCTTGGCGATTGTGGGGAGGAGAGTGACGGTGCTCCAGTCCCTTCTTGAACCCCGGGCTGCAGCTCGCTTTTTTTTTTTTTTGGCGTGTCAACTCCCCGTTCCGGGGACGCAGCCGAAGTTGGTTGCACTCTTCAACCCAGACCAGTTCCAATCTCCAATCTCTGAAGTTGCCTTAGACACAGCTTCCCAGACAACCCCCTCGGGCTATTCCAGGCTCCCAGCTGAGCTCTGGGGGCGGAGTCAGGATCGCTGCTTCATTCTCTGGTCGGCTCTGGTGCGCATGCGCGGGGCTTGCCTGCTGGGTCCGTGTAGCCTGAGCCCGCTGGAGTGAGGAAAAGCGGGTCTCTCTATGGCTCGTCACCCGAAGTACGAACTCACAGGCAAATTTCCCAGTTTTTAGCTCTTTGCCTTCCCTCTCGAGTTCCAGCCAGCCAGGAGCGCAGACGCCTGGTGTCTGCGCGTCTCCTTCAGGGGTCCCAGCTGCCCTGGAGCTACAATGGCGGCAGGCGCGCCGCCGCTGGAGTGAGGAAAACCGGGTCTCTCTATGGCTCGTCACCCGAAACACGAACTCACAGGCAAATTTCCCAGTTTTTAGCTCTTTGCCTTCCCTCTCGAGTTCCAGCCAGCCAGGAGCGCGGACGCCTGGTGTCTGCGCGTCTCTTTCAGGGGTCCCAGGTGCCCTGGAGCTACAACGGCGGCAGGCGCACCCGCTCCGCTTTAAAACCCAACCTCCAGGAGCGGCACAAAGAAGCAGTTTGTGTGCTCAGCCTCCCCCAGGACCAGTTGTCGCGAGGGGACCTGGTGTGCAGGTATTTGGCAAGTACAGTCTTTCTATGCACCGAGCGGAGATTTTTCTGTCTCGGACTCTCTCCTTTTCCCCTCTCACTCCCCGTAGAGGGTAGAGGGGGATCGCCTCCCACCCTGGAGGCTCCGATCCCGGCCCGATTTTACCTTCCCCGGTTCGCACTCACGTTAGAAGGCTTTCTCAGTGGATTCTGCGTCCTTTTTTCTCCCAGTCTCTCAGGTTTTGTATGGTTTCCAATGGCTTCAGATCTTTTCTGTGTGATGTATGGGCGCGAGTGCAAGTACGGAGCTCCTTACTTCTCCGCCATCTTGCCTCAATCCTTGTTTTGTTTTTTAATATTAATGAGGTCCCAGTAGTTCATTTTTGGTTTTGGTTATCTTGCTTTAGAGACATGTCTAGTAAGATATTGCTCCGGCTGAGGTCAAAGAGATTGCTGCCAATGTTCTCCATGATTTTGATGGTTTCCTGTCTCACATTTAGATATATCATCCATTTTAGTTTATTTCTGTGCCTGGTGCAACAATAGTGGCCCAGGTTCATTCTTCTGCATGTTGCTGTCCTGTTTTCCCAATGCCATTTTGCTGAAGAGACTTTTTTCCATTGAATAATCTTTTCTGCTTTTTTAAAAGATTAATTGACAATATAATTTTGAGCCTATTTCTGGGTTTTCTATTTTGTTGCACTGATCTATGTGTCTGTTTTTTGCCAATACCATATTGTTTTGATGGTTACAACTTTGTAATACATCTTGAAGTCCAAAATTGTGATGCTTCCAACTTTGGTTTTCTTTTTTAGTGTCGTCTGGTTCCATACAACTTTTAGGATTGTTTGTTCTATCTCTGTGAGGAATGCTAGTATAATTTTTGTAGGAATTGCATTGAACGTTTATACTGCTTTGGGTAGAATTGACTTTTTAACAATATTTTTTCCTCCAATCCATGAACATGGAATATTTTTCCATTTCTTGGTGTCTTCTTCAATGTCTTTCAAAAGCTTCTATAATTTTCAGCATACATATTTTCACCTCTTTGGTTAGGCATATTCCTAGGTATCTTATGATTTTTGGTGCAATTTTAAATGGAACCTTTTTTTTTTTTTTAGAAATAGTTTATTGTCAAGTTGGTTTCCATATAACATCCAGTGCTCATCCCCACAAGTGCCCTCCTCCATGACGATCTCCCCCCTCCACCCACACCCATCAGTCCTCAGTTTGTTCCCATCATTCAAGAGTCTCTCATGGTTTGCCTCTCTCCCTCTCCCCCACCATTTCCTCCCTTCTTTTCCCCCATGGTCCTCCATTAAGTTCCCCCTAATCCTCCTATACGTGCAAACATATGATATTTGTCCTTCTCTGCCTGACTTATTTCGCTCAGCATAACACCCTCAAGGTCCATCCATGTTGCTACACATGGCCAGATTTCATTGTTTCTCATTGCCATGTAGTATTCCATGGTATAGATAAACCACATCTTCTTGATCCATTCATCTGTTGATGGACACTTAGGCTCTTTCCATGTTTTGGCTATTGTGGAGAGTGCTGCTATGAACATTGGGGTACATGTGCTCCTATGCATCAACATTTCTGTATCCCTTGGGTAAATTCCTAGCAGTGCTATTGCTGGGTCCTAGGGGAGTTCTGTTGTTAGTTTCCTGAGGAACCTTCACACTGTTTTCCAGAGGGGCTGCACCAGTTTACATTCCCACCAACAGTGTAGGAGGGTGCCTGTTTCTCCACATCCTCGCCAGCATCTAGAGATCTCTGATTGGCTCATTTTAGCCACTCTGACTGGCGTGAGGTGGTATCTCAGTGTGGTTTTGATTTGTATTTCCCTGATGAGGAGGGATGCTGAGGATCGTTTCATGTGCCTGTTAGGCATCTGGATGTCCTCTTTGGAGAAGTGTCTGTTCACATCTTCTGCAAATGGAATCATTTTTTGATGTCTCTTTTTGTTGCTTTATTATTGGTGCATAGAAATGTAACAAATTTATGTACATTGGTTTTGTATGGAGCGAATTTGCTGATTTCATGTATCACATCTAGCAGTTTTCTGGTGGAGTCTTTCAGATTTTCTCCATAGGTGTCATGTGATCTGCAAGGAATAAAAATTTGACTTCTTCCTTGCCAATTTATGTACTTTTTATTTCTTTTTGTTGTCTGATTTCTGAAGCTAGTACTTCCAGGACTACGGTGAACAACAGTGGTGGGACTGGACATCCCTGACATGTTTCTGACCTTAGGGGGAAAACTCTCAGTTTTTCCTCTTTGAGGATGACATTAGTTGCAGGTCTTTCATATGTGGCCGTTATGATCTTGAGGCATGTTCTGTGTCTCCCTACTTTCTTGAGGGTTTTATCAAGTAAAAATGCTCTATTTGTAAAATGATTTTTTCTGCATCTATTAAGAGGACCATATGTTTCTCATTCTTTCTTTTCTTCATGTGGTATATCATGTTGATTGATTTGCAAGTATTGAACTAGACCTGACGCCCAGGTATAAATCCCACTTGATCACGGTGAATAATTCTTTTAATGTACTGACGAATTTGATTTGCTACTGTCTTATTGAGAATTTTTGCATCCCTGTTCATCAGGGAAATTGGTCTGTAGTTCTCCTTTTTAGTGGGGTAATGCTGGCTTCATAGAATGAGTTTGGAAGTTTTCCTTCCACTTTTTTTCTTTGGAAGAGCTTCAAACAGAACAGGTATTAACACTTCTTAGAATGTTTTGTAGGAATCCCATGGAAAACCATCTGGCCGTGGATTCTTGTTTGTTGGGATATCTTTGATTACTGAATCAATTTCTTTACTGGTTATGTGTCTGTTCAGCTTTTCTGTATCTTTCTGTTTCAATTTTGGTAGTTTATATGTGACTAAGAATTTTTCAATTTGTTCTGGATTGCCCAATTTTTGGCATATAATTGCTAATAATAGTCTCAGAGTTATTTGTCTTTTTGTGGTATTGCTTGTGATTTCTCCTCTTTTGTTTGTGACTTTATTTATATGGGTCCTTTCCTTTTTCTTTTTGATAAGACTGGCTTGGGGGTTATCAGCTTTGTTAATTTTTTCAATAATCATTCCCTAAGTTTTTAAAATCTGTTCTGTTGTTTTTTATTTCAATGTCATTGATTTGTGCTCTAACCTTTGTGTTCCCTTCTTCTGCTGGTTTGGGGTTTTGTTATTCTTCTTCCAGATCCCTTAGGAGTAATATTAGGTTATGTATTTGAGACATTTCTTCCTTCTTTAGGAAGGTATGGATTGCTATGTACTTCCCTGTTATGTCCACCCTTGCTGCATCCCAAAGGTTTTGGAGTTCTATGTTTCCCTTCTCATTGGTTTCCACATACTTTATTTCTTCTTTTTCTTTTTTTTTAATGTTATATTTATTTCTGAGAAAGAGAGAGCATGAGCAGGGGAGGGTCAGAGAGAGAGGGAGACAAAGAATCCGAAACAGGCTCCGGGCTCTGAGCAGGCTGTCAGCACAGAGCCCGATATGGGACTCGAACCCACGAACCGCGAGATCATGACCTGAGCCGAAGTCAGACGCTTAACCGACTGAGCCACCCAGATGCCCCACTTTATTTCTTCTTTAATTTCTTGGTTAACCCATTCGTTTTTTAGCCTCCAACTATTTGTGGTCTTCCCAATTTTTTTCTTGTGTTTGATATCAAGCATTGTGGGCTGTAAATATGCAAGGTATGATCTCGTTTCATACTTGTTGATGGCTGATTTGTGACCCAGTATGTGATCTATTCTGGAGAATGTTCTACATGCACTCAAGATGAATGTGAATGAAATGTTCTGAATATGTATGTTAAGTCCATCTTGTCCAGGATGTCATTCAAAGCCATTGTTCCTTGTTGATTTTTACTTAGATGATCTGTCCTTTGTTATGTGCTGTAATTAATAATAATATAGTTGTATTAATATCAATTAATTTCTTTGTGATTGTGATAAACTGATTTTTATATATGGATGTTCCAAGTAGGAGAATAAATATTTATAATTGTTAGATCTTCTTGGTGGATAAACCCCCCTAATTATGATATAATGCCCTTATTCATTTCTTGTTATAGTTTTTGTTTTAAAATCATTTCTCTGAGGTATCTGGGTGGCTCAGTTGGTTAAGAGTCTGACTTTGGCTCAGGTCATGATCTCACAGTCCATGGGTTCAAGCCCCATGTCCAGCTCTATGCTGACAGCTCAGAGCTTGGATCCTGCTTCAGATTCTGTGTCTTTCTCTGTCTGCCCCTCCCACACTCAGGCTCAATCTCTCTCTCTCTAAGAAATAAATAACATTTTTAAAAGTTAATAAAAAGAAAAAGTCATTTCTCTGATATAAGTATGACTACTTTGGCTTTTCTTTTGACATTCGTTAGCATGATATACAGTTCTTCATACCCTCACTTTCAAGCTGCATGTGTCTATAAGTATAAAATGAGTTTCTTGCTGGCAGTGTATAAATGAATCTTGTTTTTTTATCCATTCTGATATCCTATGTCTTTTTTGATTGAAGCATTTAGTCCATTTACATTCAAAGTGATTACTGACAGACATGAATTTAGTGCCATTGTGTTGCCTGTAGAGTTGGTGTTTCTGGTGATTCTTTCTAGTCCTTTCTAGTCTTTGTTTCTTTTGGTTTCACCCTCCCCCCAATCAAAGACTCCCCCTAAGAATTTCTTGTAGGGCTGTTTTAGTGATCATAAGCTCCATAAGTTTGTGTTTATCTGGGAAAGTCTTTATATCTCCTCTGCTTTGAATGACAGCTTTGCTGGATAAATAATTCTTGGCTGCATATATTTCCCATTCAGCACTTGAATATGTCCTGCCCCACCTTTCTGGCCTACCAACCTTTTGTGGACAGATCTGCTGTGAACCTGATCTGTCTTCCCATATAGGTTAAGAACTTTTTTCTCCTTGTTGATTTCATGATTCTTTCCTTGTCTGCATATTTTGTGAATTTGACTATGACATGTCTTGGTGATGGTTGGTTTTTGTTGAATCTAATGGTAGTTCTCTGTGCTTCTTTGGTTTTGATGTTTGTGTCCTTCCCTAGATTAGGGAGGTTTTCATCTACAATTTTCTCCCATAAGCTCTTTGCCCCTTTTTATCTCTCTTCATCTTTGGAGCTCCTTTGATACAAATGTTATTCCTCCTAATAAGTTGCTGAGTTCTCTAAGTCTTGTAGTATGGTCTTTTGCCTCCTCCTCCCTCTTTTCCTGTTTTATTATTTTCCATAGTTTTGTCTTCTATATTGCTACTTCATAGCTCTGCTTTGTTTATCCTTGCCATCACAGTACCCATTCAAGATTGCATCTTTGTTATAACATTGTTAATTTCAGCCTTACTAGATTTTAGTTCTTTTATCTCTGAAGAAAGGAATTTTATGCTATCTTCTATGCTTTGTTTCAACCCCAGCTAGTATTCTTATATTCATGATTTTTTAAAAGTGTTTTATTTATTTTTGAGAGAGAGAGAGAGACAGCATGAGCAGGGGAGGGTCAGAGAGAGAGGGAGACACAGAATCTGAAACAGGTTCCAGGCTCTGAGCTGTCAGCACAGAGCCCGACATGGGGCTCTACCTATGAACATGAGATCATGACCTGAGCCGAAGTCGGATGCTCAACCGACTGAGCCACCCAGGTGCCTCTATATTCATGGTTTTATATTCTATTTCAGATATAGATTAATCAGTTGATTAAGTCTCTGGCCATCATATCTTCCTGTTCATTCTTTTGGGGTGAATTTCTCCATCTTGTCTTTTTGGAGGAAGAAAAAATTAAAAAATAAGGAAAAAATTAAATTAAAAAAATCAAAGTCAAAACAAAACAACAGAAATCAAATAAAGGAAGCTATGCCCTAGAAGTATTTCAGTTTGCTTCTTGAGAGAAGCTTAATAGGAAAGAGAAAGGAAAAAGAAAAAAGGGTTTACTTCTTTTGAAAAAAAAGGTTTAAAAAGTAATTTTCTTAAATAATAAAATAAATAAAATAAAATAGAATAAAAAATTTTGTTTATTCTGTATCCAAGAAAGGAGGGAAAAGGAAGAAAGAAAGAAAGAAAGAAAGAAAGAAAGAAAGAAAGAAAGAAAAAAAGAAAGGGAAAAAAGAAATAAAGAAAACAACAGAAGCAACAACAAGCAAAAAAATGAGCAAACAATGAACAAGTTTATCCAGTTAGAAGTTATATCCAGGTTTCCCTAGAACGGAAACTTTGCAGCACACTATGGTCTGTAGACTAAACAGGTGGAAGAGATTTGTGCTGGTCTTCTGGGAGATGTGCCTGGAGGGTACAGGTGGGCAGAGCTTGGTATAACAGCTCTGTTCTCTAGTTGGTGGTGCTGCTTAGCTCACTGGGATTAATCCACACACACAGGAGCTAATGATGAAGATGACTTCAGCTTGCTCCCTAGTTTCTGGTGTGGAAATTTCGTACCCTCACAGATGTGCAATCAAGCACTCCTCCTTTGTCTCAGTCTTCTCTTCACTCTCTACCTTTACCTTGTCTGTGTCTAAGCTGTCTGCCTGCTGGGCTATGCTTCCCCCCCGAATTTTATCCCAAATGGTGCTGTTTCAAAACCCCACACTTCGGAGTCCCCTGAAGCTTAGACCCACACTGATTTCCGGGAAAAGGTCTCATCATTTAATGGTTAGGTACTGACTTGTCCTACAAAATGCTAGCATGATCCTGCAGCAGAAGAGGTTCAGAAGTTATGGTCAATCATAACACATAGCTGGTGCTGGGTTTTGTTGCACTCATCTAGTGTCTTTGTCTCAATATCAATAAACATGGCAGCTCTCTGGGGTCCACTGGGACTGTTGCCTGCAGGGAGGCCATATTACCTCTACCTAATGCACTCCAACCAGGAGAACCACTTTTCTGCATGTCACACATACGACCCCTCAGATTGTGCTGCCTGCTCCTGGTGAGTCATCCTGCTTCCTCACCAGAGCACTGCCAGACACTGGGCTCTGAAACTCAGACTCTGTGCTTCACTGTTTATAGAAAATTGGCAGTATTAAAAAACTAAAAAGCAAAAAAAATGGCAGTATTGAAACCCTTTCCTTTTTCTCCATCAGTGGTTTTGGGGACCAGATTTCTTGTCCATTTTCCTGAGAGTGTTTTCACTCTTTCTCTCTCTCTTTTTCTCCAGTTACTTTCAGGAGGAGTGCTTTCCTTGTGTGTTCCTGATGTGCTGTATTCTCTCCCACTCTGGCTTTTTCTCTCCATCCCCCATAAAAGTGACTCCCTACCCTCCATTGCTCCACAACTTTTCTTTCCTCCAATTCACATTTCTGGACCATGTACCTGCTTAATTCTCTGGCTCAAATTATGCAGATTATTGTGTTAATCCTCAGATCAATTTCCTAGGTGTTCAAAATAGTTCAATGCTGATCTAGCTGTGTTCCAAGGATGAGACAATCTCAGGGTCCCCATAGTACTCTGCATCTTAACTCCTCCTTGATCTACCTTCTTAAATTTTAAATTCCATTTTTCTAACTCCATAAATCCATCATTTTTGCTTACTTGTCCTTTATCTTCACAGCTTAAGTCCATTCAAAGTTACCCAACTTGAATTTTCCTGTTAATTATACTTTTAGTGTCATTATTATGGATTTTCATCTGGATATTACTTTTCAATTTATCTGCTATCTTTCCTTTGATCAGAAAGCTCCATTTTTATCCCAATCAGCATTTAGGTTTCTAGATTTGCATTTTAACTTCAAATTTCCTCATTAACTGTAGTTTTGTTTTGATACCTTTATGTGGTATGTAAAATTATTCAGAGCATGGAACAATTAAAAACATATATTTTCACCCAGAGAATCCACATGGAAGAGAAGCAAGGGGACCTAAAGTTCCCTTGTCCCTCAAACACAGCAGTGTGAAGCCAGAGGACTTAGAATTCCAAGGGTCCAGGCTGACACCAGATCAGGGGCACATGTGGACAACTTGGTGGGCCATAGTGTTACTTCAATGAACAGATCAAAGCACACCTGGTGGAGAGTCCAAACCATCACAATGAAAAGGGAGATAAAGCAACCAGAGTCACAAGAGAGAGCACATAACACAAATCAAAAAAAAAAAAAAAAAAATCTCCTGAAGGGCAAGGCTATGGACAGTATGTGACCCCTCTTTAATATAGTAGTGTTTGCCAATGCAGGACACATAACTAGCTTTTAAAACACATTAAGGGACAGAAACCTAGCCAAAATGATGAAATGGATGAATTCTCCTCAAAAGAAATTCCAGGGAGAAATAACAACTAAGATTGATCAAAATAGGTATAAACAATGTAACTGATCAAGAATTTAGAATAATAGTCATAATATTAATTGCTGGGCTTGAAAAAAGCACAGAATACAGCAGAGAATCTATTGCTGTGAAAATCAAAGATCTAAAAAAATAGTCCTGATGAATTAAGAAATGCTGTGAATGAGGTACAAATAAGCTAGATGTGGTCACAGTGAGGACTGAAGAGGCAGAGGGGAGAATAAGTGAAATAGAAGATAAAATTATGGAAAAAGATGAAGCTGAGAAAAACAGAGATAAAAAAAATCTAGACCACAAGGGGAAAATTAAAGAACTAAGTAATTCAAGAAACCATAATAATATCTGGATCATAGGAATTCTAGGAAAAGAAGAAGAGAGAGAAAGGGACAGAAGGTTTACTTGAACAAATCATAGCTAAGAACTCCAATCTGGGGAGGCAGACATTCAAATCCAAGAGGTACAGAGAACTCCCCTCAGACATAACAAGAACTGATCTTCTCCAGGACATATCATAGAGAAACTGGCAAAATAAAAGATAAAGAGAGAATTTTGAAAACAGCTTGGGACAAACAGGCCTTAACCTACAAGCGTAGACACCTAAGGGTAGCAACAGACCTGTTCAATGAAACTTGACAGGCCAGAAGGGGGTGGCAGGAAATATTCAATGTACTGAATAGGAAAAATATGCAGCCAGGAATCCTTTATTCAACAAGACTGTCATTCAGAATAAGAGAGATATAAGTTTTCCCAGACAAATAAATAACAAAAGAGTTCATGACCACTAAACTATCCCTGCAAGAGATCCTAAGGGAGACTCTTTGACTGAAAGGTTGCAAAGATTACAAAGGACCAGAGAGATCACCACAAACATGAAATCTACAGATAACACAATGACACTAAATTCATATCTATCAATAATAACACTGAATGTAAATGGACTAAATATTCCAATCAAAAGATATAAGGTGTCACAATGGATTAAAAAAAAATAAGATCCATCTATATGCTGTCTACAAGAGACCCATTTAGACATGAGGACACTTTCAGATTGAAAGTGAGAGGATGTAGAGTCATCTGTCATGACACTGGAAGTCAAAAGAAAGTTGGAATTGCCATCCTTATATAGGACAAACTATATTTTAAACTAAAGGCTGTAACAAGAGAAAAAGTGGGGCATTATGTCATAATTACGGGTTTATCCATCAAGAAGAGCTAACAATTAGAAATGTATATGCACCCAATTTGAAGGCTCCCAAATATATAAACCCATTAATCACAAACATAAGCAATCTTATTGAGAAGAAATACGGTAATTGCAGGTGACTTTAATACTTCACTTACTGCAATGGACAGATCACCTAGGCAGAAATCAATAAAGAAACAATGTTCCTGAATGATACACTGGACCAGACAGACGACAGATATATTCATAACTTTTCATTTAAAAGCAGCAGAATACACATTCTTTTTAAGTGCACATATAACTTTCTCTAAGTAAATTACATACTGGATCACAAAAGAGACCTCAATAAATGTAAAAGAACTGAGATCATACCATGCACATTTTCAGATCACAATGCTATGAAACTTGAAATCAATCAGAGGAAAATGTTTGGAAAACTTCCAAAAGCATGGAGATTAAAGAACATCTACTAAAGAATGAATAGGTCAACCAGGCAATTAAATGATAAATTAAAAAATATATGGAAGCAAATTATGATGAAAATACCACAGTCCAAATCTTTGGGACTGCAGCAAAAGCAGTTCTATGAGGAAAATACATTGCAATCCAGGCCTGTCTCAAGAAACAGGAAAATTCCCAAATACAAAATCTAACAGCACAGCTAAAGGAACTAGAAGCAGGACAGCAAAGAAACTCCAAGGCCAGTAGAAGAAGAGAAATAATAAAGATTAGACAGAAATAAATAACAGATTTTTTTTAAAAACCCAGTAGAACAGATCAATGAAACTAAGAGTTGGTTTTTTGAAAAAATAAACGAAATTGATAAACCCCTAGCCAGACTTCTAAAAAAAAAACAGAAAGGACCCAAATAGATAAAATTATGAATAAAAATGGACATATCACAACAACCCCTCAGAAATACAAACAACTACCAGAGAATACTATGAAATTTATATTCCAATCAACTGGACAACCTGGAAGAAATGGACAGATTCCTAGACACCCACACATTACCAAAACTCAAATGGGAAGAAATAGAAAATTTGAACAGACCCAAAACTAGTGAAGAAATTGAATCAGTTAATAAAATCTCCCAACAAACAAGGGACATGAGGTAGATGGCTTCCCAGGGAAGTGCTACAAGATATTCAAAGCAGAGTTACTACCTATCCTTCTCAAACTGTTCCAAAAAATAGAAATAGAAAGAAAGCTTCTGGATTCATTCTATGAAGCCAGCATTACCTTGACTCCCAAAACAGAGAGACACCCCACAAAAAAATAATTACAGGTCAATATTCCTGATGAACATGGATGCAAAAATTCTCGGTAAGATACTAACAATTTGAATTCAAGATCATGTATACAGAATTATTCACCATGATCAAGCGGGATTCATTCCTGAGCTTCAGGGTTAGTTCAGTACTTGCAAATCAATCAATATGATACATCGCATTAATAAAAGAAAAGATAAGAACCATATGATCCTGTCAATAGATGCAGAAAAAGTATTTGACAAAATACAGCATCCCTTCTTAATAAAGACCCTCGAGAAAGTCGGGATAGAAGGAACCTACTTAAACATCATCAAAGCCATCTATGAGAAGCCTTCAGCGAACATCATCCTCAGCGGGGAAAAACTGAGAGCTTCCCCCTGAGA
>JAESUZ010003233.1:0-57711 GCA_017311185.1 Proteles cristata cristata | reverse complement strand
AATATTTTCAAAAATTGATTCCATGAGAGATAGGGGCCAAACCATGGTGGAGAAGGCTCAAAAGAGTGTGAAGGTTGCCCTTGGAGCAGCTGTATGTGTAGAAAGTGAAATGCAGGTGACGTAACTATAGGACCTAGGACAGTGATTCACTCTAAAGCAAAAATTATTGCAGAAGCCAGGCCAATAGCGATTGGTGAAGGTTACCTAATAGAAGAACAGGCGCTTATCATAAATGTTCACTATGATAATATCACCCCTAATGCTGAAGATCCAGGACTAAAACCTATGATCATTGCCACCAATAATGTGTTTGAAAGTGGCTGTTATTCCTAAGCCATGAAAATGGAAGATAATAATGGTATTGAATCAAAAGTCAATGTGAGCAGAAAGGTAATATTGACAAGTGGTTGCATGATTGGGACTTGTTGTAACCTGAATACATTTGAGGTCATCCTTGAGAATACAGTGATCTGTGGTGCAGACTGCTTTCGTGGGGTGCAGACTGAGCAACCACAGCCCCATATACTACAGCTGGATTTCCTGATGATAACCTTGCCAACCTACCACCACCTAAAGGAGACTATGAAAGGAAGGTCAACGCCAGTAACGTGTGAAGACAACAGTGAGGTACCCTCTAAAGCCTTGGTAATAAGATATCCCCAGAGAGTTAAACTAATTAAGCCAACATGTGGTGAGGTAGTATCAGTTTATCAAGACTTGCAGTGGCTTGGGAAGAACATACCTTGAGACTCACCACTTTGGCCTCAATTGCAAGCTTAATTGAACTACTTTCTGATTTGCTAATATGGCTTCCAAACTATCATTCAGGGAACGGAGGAACTCTGGATGAGAGCACCAGAATTCCATTCTGCACGTAATATATTTAGAGAAGCTTTCTTATTTATACATTAGTCTCATATGAATTTGGTTTGTATAGTTTGGCCCCCAAGCCTGCCAACTTAGTCTATGAGTTCTAAATATCCTTTAAAAAATAGTTTCTGACTCGTTAGGACAAAGAACCAATAAAAGCCCAGACAGTGTATTGTGCAGACATCACTCTTTGGGGCTTCTCCACGGCCTGGCTAACAGCCTTCTCTTGCTACTTTCTCACTGAGACTGAACTCAAACTTCAGCACAGACATTCTAGGCAATTATACTAATCAGTAGGACAGACCCTGACATGCTTGTGACATAAAAAGCAGCGACTAGCAGCAACTGGCAGGAAGAAGAAAGAAACCATTTTTTCAATAGCAACTTACTGCAATGTGGCCATAGCTCTTGGGTCAAGACGATAGATTTTCACCCGTTGAAGAGTATCAAGTCTAGAAAGGGTACCTCACACTGCTCTCTTATTCATCTGTGAACACACAGTATAGTAGTTATCTATGCTGTGTAGAAAAGTACCCCCAAAGTGTAGCAGCTTATTGTCTTTTGAGCATTTACCATATTACACAGCAGGTCAAATATCTGGGAATGGCTCAGCTGGTAGTTCTGGCTCAGAGTGCCTCATGAGGTTTCTCTCAAGAAGTCAGTCAGATGGTGGTCACACCTGTGGTCATCTGAGGACTTGAGTGGGGTTGGATGGTCCACTTACAACATGACTGCCTCACAGGACTGTTGGCAGAAGGCCTCAGTTCCATACCAGGTGAGCCTCTCCACGGGGCTGGTGGGTATCCTCATGACATGGCCGTTGGCTTCCCTCAGCTTCCTTCAGATCCAAACGAGGAAGGACTCCATCTCTGAAGCTGCACACCATCACTTCCACTTCATTTTATTTCCTAGAAACAAGTCACTAAGTCCATCTCACAGTCAAGGGGGAGGGGACTAAGCTCAACCTTTTCTACCTTTTGAAGGGAGGAGCATCCAACAATTCAGGTCCATATTCTAAAACCAACATCACATACACATGCATCCATTTATACCTGGTGTTCTCACTAGTGCACGGTCCGCACCACTCAAGGGTTTCCACACTGAGGAAGATGGGTTCAAGAAGGACTTCTCTTTACTAATAGGAATGGCACATGACATCATCTGATGTCTTGATCTTATAACCTCGTGTAAACGCCGCCATCTTAGAAAGTTACATTATTGCTTCCAAATATAGGATATATTTCATTTTTTTTTTAAATTTTTTTTTTTATTTATTTCTAGGAGAGAGAGAAAGACAGCATGAGCAGGGGTAGGTCAGAGAGAGAGGGAGTCACAGACTGAAACAGGCTCCAGGCTCTGAGCTGGCAGTCAGCACAGAGCCCGACGCGGGGCTCGAACCCACGAACCGCGAGATCATGACCCAAGCGAAAGTCAGACGCTTAACCGACTAAGCCACCCAGGCGCCCCAAGGATATATTTCATTAAGCATAAGTTAACTTCTCTAGGTTTAGTAGAAATTATTATAAATAAAAATCATGAAGGATAAAAAAATTAACCGTGGGAAATAAAAAAATATAAAATTTCAAAATTAAGAATGAAATATAAGTAACAAACATAACTGAATTCTTTTAATAAGCATTCTGTGAATGCTATGTCATTTAATCTTCATTACAGTCATTTTAAACTCTGTGTATCACTCAGTTCATCTTGGTTGCCACCTCTTGTGCCTGAGTGCCACTCTTAGAAAAAAGAAAAAAGAATGTTTACACAAAAGGAAAGGTTCTTTGAAATTAGACAGACATGGGGCGCCTAGGGGGCTCAGTCGGTTAAGCGTCCGACTTTGGCTCAGGTCATGATCTCACAGTTTGTACGTCCAAGTCCTGCATCGGGCTCTGTGCTGACAGCTCGGAGCCTGCTTCGGTTTCTGTGTCTCCCTCTCTCTCTGACCCTCCCCCACTTGTGCTCTGTCTCTCAAAAAGAAATAAATGAAAAGAAATTAGACAGACAGGATTTAATCCTAATCCCTGCCATCTGCTGCTATCCAACATCGGAAACTATAAAAATCTCCACTACTCTTCATCATAGAAGAATAAGCAAACAAGTAAAGCAACTAGCACAGTGCCTAACAAAAAGCAACGCTCAAAAATACCAGCGATAATTATTGTCATTACTGTTTAATAACAGAAAAGAACATTAATGATTTTAGATTAGAGCTTTACACATTTGCCACACATTTTCTCAGGTGTTTAAATCCCTCTTTTCTTGTCAGAAACACTTAGTCCCAGAGAAGTTCAGTGACTCATTTTCTCGTGTGTTGTACTTTCTAATTTCCCACCTGAAAGCCAGCCTGTATCCCACTCTACTTCCAACCATTACAAACTACTCCAAGTTCCCTGAATCCAGCAAGCTCTCTCTCACCTCCACATTCACTCTTCCTTCTGTACACACACGTGCTGGAGGATTCTCTATTTGTTAATCAAGCTTTAATTTCTCCACCATTCTAAATTTTAGGAGTCCCTTTGTTCACTGCCTATCTCTCCCACTAGAGCAAAATATTGATGGGAGCAGGGGATCTGACTGTTGTGCTCTCTGCTTTACCCCCAAAGCCTGAAAGACTAAGTGACCATCTATAAATATTTATTGAATTAATTATCTGTCCCTTGAACCAGTCTAGCATACACAGTCTGGTACATAGGGGGCTTCTACTTGAACTCGGGGAAACATGGAAACTGGGCAGGCTTATCTTTCTGGGAAGGCCCATCATCCAAAGAAGCAATACAACTAAGGCTTCATGTTTCTAGAGTCAGACCAGGATGGAATTGTACGTCTATCTCTTACATGTGTACGATCTGGGGGGTGCTTCTCTGCTTCGGCAGCCTTAATTTCTACCTCTCTTTAGTTATCCTAATGAGCTATTTGAAACTGCTCAATACTGCCATTCATTCATTCATTCATTCATTCATTCATCACACACTTCTTGGATGTCTCCTATACTGACAGGCACTGACTCAGGGGTCAAGGTAAGTCATAAGCGAGTTACATCTATGAGGCCACAGTTGACTGAATGCTCTGTCTGTTTAGAGCACAGTGGTGTTAGGACCATGACAAGGAAAGTACTGGGTTCTAGTAGCAGGTTCTAGGAGTGGTTGATGTTCTTCAGTTCATGTTCTTTGTCTCTAATACTGAAGTCTCGGTCATCAAGCCCTGAGGCCTGCTTCTGGAATCATTCTTCATGTTTCTATTCATGCAGGCTCTGCAATGCTTGAGCTGGCCTTTACGTCACAAGACAAATATTGGAATCCTGAGGTTTTTGCCAGAGGTGGATCTTCTCAACATCCAGAAGTATTTGCTAATAAAAAAAGAATCATGATAAAAACAGCTACCACTTGTTTTCAAATGAACCAATAGATTCTTATTTTATTCATTGGTTTATAATCCGTTTTTATTATTATTCGTTGTAATGCTCAGATTGTCCCATTTTAAAATATTACCCATGTGGGGTGCCTGGGTGGCTGAGTTGGCTGAGCATCTGACTCTCGGGTTTTGGCTCAGGTCATGATCCCATGGTTCATGAGTTTGAGCCCCACATCAGGCTCTGCGCTAATGGTGTGGAGCCTGCTTGGGATTCTCTCTCTCTCCATCTCTCTCTTCCTTTCCCCTGCTCATTCTCCTCTCTCTCCTCTCTCTCTCTCTCAAAATAAATAAATAAAATTTAAAAAGAATTAATAAATAAATGAAACATTACCCATGTGCCAAGCACAGTACTAAATGCTTTCTTTACTACATCTAACCCTTGTCACATACCCATGAAAAAAGTCCTATTTTTATACCAATTCTACATACTGGGTAACTGAAGTTAAGTGGAATATAGGGAATTGTCAGGTTATAGTGCCAGTAGAAAATGGTGGTTCAAAGACTCAGTTCTAAATACCATCCTATACCAAAAGAAACCTGGTCTCCTAGGGAAAAGCGCTGATTCCAGGGCTGGCACAGCAAAAGTGCAAAAAGAGCCAGGCACATCTTGCTGCACCAAAAACGGTCTCAAAGAAAAATGGACACATATCAAAAAGACATAGGAACAGGAATCAAGGGGCTTCCACTGACCATATCTGGGAAAATTCGGGCATCGAAATAAATCATGATGGTAATGGGTTATTACCCAGTGAATAAAATATATTCAATATCCATGAACCAATACTGACATATATGAAGACATGCGTAATTAGTAAATGAGGGAGAGGAAAAAGCTCTTCGTTGCAGAAGAATCCTCACCGGTGAATGGGGGAAAATAATGGAGTTGGAAACACACAATTTTTACACCATCATGTATTAATGGATTCAGTCAAGGATCATTCATGGATCATAGAACAGAATATTTCCATAGCCTCCAAGTATCTCCACACAAAATATTTAAGGGAACAATGGGAAAACATCAACTTTACGTTAGAGTAATCTGATGAATACAACCTTAAACAAAGGTCAAACTTAATATCACCGATTACGGAATAAATGGATATCATGTGCCAACTTATATAATGCACTGAGAAGGATACAGTATCACTGTGTGGTGTTCCTGGTATAAATACATAAGTTGAATCTAATCATAAGCATAGAAAATCAGGTAACCCCAAGGTGAGGGACACTCTAGTAAATGGTTCATACGTCTCAAACTTGTTATGGTTGTGTAAGACAATAAGTTTGAGGTCATGTTCCAGAGAGGTAAGAATAAAGTGAAATAACAGTCAGGTACAATGCATGATACTAGACTGGAGAGGAGAATGGACAAACTACAAAATTGATAAAATTTTGTATAAATGACATTGTTGAGATAATTGGCCATATCTGAATAAGGTCTGTACATGAGATATATAATACAGTTATATAACCAATGTTAATGTATTTATTTTCATTATTGTAGTGTGTTTATTCAAAAGGATGGCCTTGTTCTAAAGTGTTTAAGGTGGAGTACTAAATCCTTCGTATATCTACAGCTAACTCAAACAGTTTAGAAAACATTTGTATGTATCTTTCTGTAGTGTGTGCAAGGAGAAGAAAAAGAGGAGGGGAAAAAGACAGTGAAAGACAGGCAGTGAGAAAGATAGTGAGAGAGGAAAATATGCAAAACATTAACAACTGAGGTATTTGGGTCAAGTATAAACAGGAGTTTCCTGGCCACTTTTTCAATTTTTTGTTAAGATTGTAACTATTTCAAAATAAAATGTATCTCCCCCACAAAGAGTATGTGGGTTTTGAATACCAATAGGAGATGCCTGGCTCCTTCATTTATTACCTCTATGATCACAGAAATGTTAGTTGATCACTGATTCAAAGTATTTGACCTGTAAATAGAGATAATCACTGGCCAATTACGATTACGTGAGATGATACATACAATATGTTTTGAGCAGTATTTTGGACCTAGGAAATATTCAATAAAAATTAAATCTCTCTAATATTTTTGAGTTTTCAAAGTCTTAAAAGTACATCATTAACCTAACATTTCTGGTTCCAAGTACTCAGATCTAACCATGTCACTGAGGCGCCCACCAGCAGTCAGAGTCTATGTGCTCATGGGGCATATAGAGCTCAGTAAAAAGTAGGTTTCATCACGATTGGAAATATTAATCCCGAACTTCGGATCTTCATGCCTAGCTCTTAACAGTCTACTTAGCTTTCTAAGTGTGTTGTTGTAGGTTCATAAATCATCATATTAGCATCTAGTATGCACTATATATATGCCTTCTACGTTGTTCAGCAAGAGCTGAATTATTTTTGGCCATTCCTTCTGACTAGCACGATGTGTTACAATAACAGAACCTACCATTTACTGACAGCCTACAAAGTACCATACATGACAACCCTGGGGAACAGGTTTTAAATCTCTCTGTCTCTTTGAGAATTAAATACACAGGTTTAGAGAGGTAGAGACTTCCCCAGACACAAAGCCAGTAAGAACTGGCGCATAGACTATGTCATCGCAATATGCACACTCTCGCTACTATCCTGAGCTGTGTGGGTAAAAATGGTCTCGATCAAGTGACTGGGAGTATTTCTGGCTTCCCTGTCAAAGCATTACTCAGTGTGAGACAGACATACGGGATGATGTTAGCTTCATGCCTTAACAGACAGAGTTTCTATGCAAGATGTCTACTCTTCCCTTATCTTCTGGCTCCTAAATTACCATAATTTGTTTCTTTACACTCTGTAAGAACGGAGAACCAGAATTCGTCTCCCAAGCAGGCACACAAACACTCAAACACACACAGACATCCTATCACACCAGTGCCCCGATGTATTTCAGGAGACATTATGGTGACTCTACATCCATTTTATATTGTCTTCATCTAAACCAGTCACAACAAACCTAATGTTTTGATAATCACTGTTTCTTTTAAATAGTTCATCAAGTTGGTTCCCATATAACACTCAGTGCTCATCCCCACAAGTGCCCTCCTCCATGCCCATCACACCCCCTTCCCCTCTCCCCCACCACCGTCAGCCCTCAGTTTATTCTCAGCATTCAAGAGTCTCTCATGGTTTGCCTCCCTCCCTCTCCCAAACTGTTTTCCCCCTTCTCCTCTCCCATGGTCCTCCGTTAAGTTCCTCCTAATCCTCCTATAGGTGCAAACATATGGCGTCTGTCCTTATCTGCCTGACTTATTTCGCTCAGCATAACACCCTCAAATTCAATCCATGTGGCTACACATGGCCAGATTTCATTCTTTCTCATTGCCATGTAGTATCCCATTGTATACATAAACCACATCTTCTTGATCCATTCGTCAGTTGATGGACACTTAGGCTCTTTCCATGTTTTGGCTCTTGTGGAGAGTGCTGCTATGAACATTGGGGTCGATGTGCCCCTATGCATCAGCACCCCTTTATCCCTTGGGTAAATTCCTAGCAGTGCTATTGCTGGGTCATAGGGGAGTTCTAGTGTTAATTTTTTGAGGAACCTCCACACTGTTTTCCAGACGGGCTGCACCAGTTTACATTCCCACCAACAGTGTAGGAGGGTGCCCGTTTCTCCACATCCTCGCCAGCATCTAGAGTCTCCTGATTTGTTCAATTCAGCCACTCTGACTGGCATGAGATGGTATCTCAGTGTGGTTTTAATTTGTATTTCCCTAATGAGGAGGGACGCTGAGCATCGTTTCATGTGTCTGTTGGCCATCTGGATGTCCTCTTTGGAGAAGTGTCTGTTCATGACTTCAGCCCATTGCTTCACTGGATTATTTGTTTTTTGGGTGTGCAATTTGGTGAGCTCCTTATAGATTTTGGAGACTAGCTCCTTATCTGATATATCATTTGCAACTATCTTTTCCCATTCCGTCGGTTGCCTATTAGTTTTATTGATTGCTTCCTTTGCCAGATAATCACTGGTTTTGAATTGGCCATGTGACCAAATTCAGTTCCATATACTGGGGATGATGGGGGTGTATATCTTCTGGAAAGCATTATGTCGTAGCTTCCTGTCATGTCAAAAAGGGGCACTGGAAGATATTTTTCCTTTCTGTCTAAATACCACCATGCCTAGATATGAGGCTTGGAATTGCTACAGACATCTTGGGACCGGTCTGGTGGGACATGGAGGGTGGCAGAGAAAGTAGAGGGAAAGGATCTGAAGCCTGATGAGCTAGAGGCCTCCATGTCTAGTACCCACCCTATTTTGATTTTCAGTCTATTTAGTAAATGGACCAAATACTTAATAAGTAATAGCTAATTTCCAGGCACTAGTACTGGCCCTGAAAATGCTGTTGTAAACTAAGAGACAAATGTCTCTGCCCTCATAGAACTCATATTTTTGGATAATTGCACAAACAATAAATAAAATAAATAACTAAGTTATGCTGCATGTAGGGAGATCATAAAGCTATGTAAAACATTAGAATCAGTTATTAAAGATATGGAATGCTGAGAATTGGAATTTTTAATAAATGGTCAGGATAAGCCCAACTTGGAAGGTGATATTTGGGAAAAGACTTGAGGAGATGAGGAACGAGCCATTAAATATGTGGAGGAAGGACATTTTAAGCAAAGACAACAGCCAGTGAAAAAGCCTTTGGGTAGAAGTATAACTATTGTAGCTAATGTAGGTACGAAAGATCCTGTGGGAGTACAGTTGGAGTTTACAGAAGTAACACCGTATCACATCATGTACAAACTTCTAATCCTTTTGTTCCTCTCACAGAGATGGAGAACAATTGCAGAAGAGTGGCATCAACTGACTTAGATTTTAAAAGGGAGGTGGGTGGGGGATGGGCTAGATAGGTGATGGGTACCAAGGAGGGCTCTTGTTATGATTAGCACTGGCTGCTGTATGTAAGTGATGAATCACTTGGATTCTACTGCTGAGGGCTATACTGCAGTGTATGTTAAGTAGAATTTAAAGAAACATTTGAAATGAAAACAAGCAGACAAACAAACAACAAAGCAAAAAGACTATTTCTAAATATGTTTATGAGGATATATATTAAATTTGAAATCATCTCAGGAACAAAAAGGATACCTCTGTTTGGTATGATGAGACTATACATCAGAGACAAAGTTACATAGGAAGATAAACCAGTAAGGATGTTATTACAATAATCCAGGCAAGAAATTGTAGTGGCCTCGAGTCAAGTGGAAGCAGAGGAGGTGGCAAGCTTGGTCACATCCTCAGTCTATTCATAACACGGAGTCAACAGGATTTCTGCATAGATTCAGTGCTAAAATTGACTCCAATATCTTTAAGTGAGCATCTAGAAGGATAATGTTAATGTTAACTGAGATGAGAAAGAGCTAAAGGAGATGAAGTGAGGGGTGAAAAAACAAAGAATTTGTTTTTTTCACGGTTAAAACCTAAAGGTCTATTAGACATGCCGAGTGGACAGTTGGAAATAGACTTTGGCATTTAGGTTGGAGATGTAAGTTTGAGAGAGCAGAGGGCATCGATGGCATATCAAGCCACAATACTGGATGAGATCACCAAGGGAATGAGTGTAGAGGAAGAGAAAGGGATCAAGGATCGAGTTCCCAGGCAGGTCAATGTCAAGAGGTCACAGGAAAGGAGGAGACCCAGCCAAGGAGATTGAGGAGGTCAGAGAACAACCAGGAAAGTCCTGACTGTCCTGGAACCCAGGCGTGTATGTGTCAAGTTGGCTTTGTTTCACTGGAGAATCCTGAATGGTACACCAGGAAAGAAAGTGCTTCCAGGAGGAGCGAGTGATCAACTCTGTCCAAAATTCTTGAAAAGTCAACTGAGGAGAGGACTGTGGGAGAGCCATTTGATTTAGAAATACTGATGACATTGCTACCTTGACCACAACAGTTTCCTTTTCATAGAAGGTTATAAGCTTGACTGGCGTGTGATGAAGACAGGATGGGAGAAGTGGAGACAGTGAGTAGAAAACGCTCTCTCTGGGAGGTTTGCAATCAACAGGAGGATAAACGGCCCTGCAGGTGGTGGAGGCAGTAGGTACAAAGGTTTTTTGCTTGTTTAGTTTTGGGGTTTGTTGTCTTTTGTTTTTTTAAGAGGAAAATGAATCACACCAGTTTGTATGATGCCAGGACTAATCAAACAGAGGGTGGAAAAGTGATGATGTTCCTACAAATGCCATGATTTCATGGATTTCTTTTTTGATTTAGCCAGTCTATGTGAGAATTCCCAGATACTTGCAACCAAAAGAATGTTCACTAACAAAGTGAGCAATGCACTGGTATGTCTAGGACTTTGCTATTTTATGCCTATTGAGCATAAAAGTACAATTCATAAAAGTACTCAATTTCATTCTGGCTCAGATGACAAATATTATGAACTAGTTTGGATGATAAATTACATAGTCACATGAATTAGTTAGGAATATTGGTGCTGAAGCCATAAATTCCAATCCTGGGCCTGTCACCTACAATCCGTCATAATAGAAAAATTACTTAATATCTGTGTTCAGGTTCTTCATATGAAAATGGGGTTACTGATGACACATATGTCGTGGTATTGTGCTGGCCAAATGAGGCAAAACACCTATGGAGCTTACAAAAAGGATTTGCCAAATATGGTAAATACGTCATAAATACTAAGTATTATTAAATTTGCATGCAACATGATGCAAATTTCCCCTTTACAAATAAAGAATGTAAACTGTTCGTGGTTCTATTTCCCTTTCACACATATAACCTTAAAGGTAATTAGTTAATACGCAACGAAATGTGAAATCATTCACAGATGCATTTCATAGTTGGGAAACATGGAAGTAGAGTATTTAAGATACTTAGTATTTAACTAAGATACTTCGTATTTACAAAGAAATGTTAATCGATGGACTGTGTTGAGAGGCTTTGTGTTATGTATAAATTTATGTGTCAACATGACTGGCCCAGAGGGTGGCCAGATATTAGGTCAAACGTTATTCTGAATGTGTCCGGGAGGGCGTCTATCGATGTGGGTAACATTTGAATAGGCAGACTGAGTAAAACAGTAAAAAAGTAAAACAATTGCCTTCTCTAATGTGGGTGCCCCGTATCCGTCAGCTGAAGGCCTATATGGAACAAAAAGGCTGACTTTCCCTCAAGCAGGAGGGAACCCCTCCTGCCTGACTGCTTGAGGTGGGACATGGGTCTTGTCCTGCCTCTAGACTCAAACTGAAGATCGGAATTCTTGACGCCTGCGCCCAGCAGGTTTTGGACTGCAACTCACACCACTACCTCTCCTGGGTCTCAGGAAATTTGGCTTGGACTGGAGCTACACCTGCTCTCCTAGCTCTCCACTGTGCCAACATACGTGTTGGGTCTTCTATAATATTGTGAGCCAACTTCGTATAACAAATGCCTTTCTTTCTATAGATATAGATAGATGATATAGAGTAGACATAGGTATAGGTGTAGGTACATATATATATATATATATATATATATATGCGTGTATATATATATATAGTGTGTGTGTGTATGTATACACACACACACACACACACACACACACACATATAAAGTAATCCTATTGAATCGGTTCATCTGGAAGACTGATTATTAGACTTGGGAAGGCTCAAGCCACTTGTTGAAGTACAACTACATGGTGACATGATGTAACTCAGTAAAGAGTGGGCAGTATGTTCACAAGACTCAGATCATCAGGGTCACAAAACGGGCCTTCATAAATAATTACCCCACAGTTATTAAGGGCCGAGGTAGGTAGAAGTCTAAGAATGGTCTCCCAAGATTTCCCATCATAATCCCAGGCCCCATGAATAAGTCGAGTTATTTTGTACATATTTGTGTTAGGTTACATGGCTAAACTAAACAACTGGCCTTTAAGAGAGAGATTATCCAAAAGAGCCTAATCTAATCACAGGAGCTCCTTAAAGGTAGACACTTTTCTGTGGCCAGCAGCTGAAGGAGAAGCAAGAGAGATCTGAAGCACGAGGATTTGACACACAATTGCTTGCTTGCTTGAAGATGGAGAGAACCACATCAGGAGAAATACAGGCAGCCTCTAAAAGCTGAGAGCAGCCCCAACAACATCCTGCACCACAGGAGCTGAATTCCTCCAACCACCTGGATGAGCTTGGAAATGGCTTCCTCTCCAGAGCCTCCAGGTAAGATCCCAGCCCAGCTGACACCCAGATTTCAGCCGTGTGTAACCCTAAGCAGAGAATTCGCTGGAACCACACCACATGTTTGACCTATAGAAACTGTGAAATAATACAGGTGGGTTGATTTAAGATGCTAACGTTGTGGCAACTTGTTATGCAGCGACAGAAAACTGGTACCAGGCATCTAAGTGATTCGTGTGTTGAATCTGTTGTGGTTAAGGTAATCCTCTGTATCGTCCAACTTCCTGGAGAGAATGAGAAATAATTTCTGACCCGGCCATAACCGCATGCAGCTCTAAGGTGCAAATTAAACTAGGCACAGCCGGAGTCACAGTGCAGAGAATTCTAATTCTTGTGTAGTGAAGACTAATTGCAATTTAGAGGCAAGAACAGACAGCTTGAAGTGTGACAGCAACAATGAGGACATTTCCTGGTAAGATGTGTGCCATACTCAGTGTGAAGGACTTGCATGCTGGGGCTGCCCATTCAGCCTTTCAGATAAGGCAGAACATTCAGTTCTAAGGATCTCTTATGGGGCAACAACAGACATACACAGCCAGGGGAGTTGCAGGTAGTGGCTCTGAATTAATTTCAAATAGATTATTGTGAGAAGGGGTCTGACGTCATAGACATTCTTCAGAGTCAGACGGACTGGCTCCAGCTCTCTGTGATCCCAGCTGAGTTCCAGAATTCTAATGTGTTAGTTGTGTGTGTGTGTGTGTGTGTGTGTGTGTGTGTGTGTGTGTAAAACACTTCCTTGATACATAATCTTGACAAATCGTTACAGACCCCTGGGGTTAAGATCTGCCCGCATGATTTTCTGTACTAAGACAGCTGGATCAGCTTGAATCATCCCTCTAATCCCAGAGCCTTCCACATGTGTGTCGAACATACGGATTTTCTGACTTTCATCCCAGTTCCCTATGCTCAATAGCTTCTGGTACCAGTGTATGACCTCCTGGCTTCATAATCAGTGTCGGCCTTTCTAATAATCTCTCAGTTTCTGAAACGTCCTCTCGGTCGGTGAGGTTCTGCAATTTCCCTAGGCTTTGCAAATGCAACGTGAGCTATACATGAAAACCACACATATCAAGAAATTTAAGTGGAGAAATCCATCAATAAATATAAGACCGGTAATGTGATTATTGCTTTGGTGAAAATCATGTACATTCAGGAATATGGAATTGAGTCTGTGAGTCCCCAGAGACTGGAATTTTCAGGTACAGGCATGCATGTTCACGGTCACAAGGACTCAGTTCCCCTGATCTGACTCATGCTCCTAGTGCCTCTATGCTTTCTCAGTCCAATTCTTTGTCTCCTCCACCTCTTTTCCTGTTCCACACTGCAAATGTACCCTGTGGTGACTTCTAATTTGCAAATTACATCCCCCTTTTTGTTTTTTATCCTGTGACATACTTAAGTGCTGGGACCACGTTTTATTTCTTCTTTGCACATCCTGTATGAAGCACACTACATGGAACATGGTAGGCACTGCCGAAGGTTTGTTGAATTCATCTATTCCACGCAGAAACATTGACAGCAAAAACACCCACTTCCAATCTGGACATGGTGCACTAGATGTTTTCTCTATCAGTACCATATGTGTGGCTTTTGAGTATCAGGTGCCATGCAAACCCTTCTAGAAGCTGAGAGGTGTCGGAGGAATAGAAATCTGGTCCATCTGTCCACGTGCCTCTTCCTAGCATACTTTTCGGCACACAATATAGCTTACGGCAACAATTCCTAGGACTTAGTCATGTCTATGCCTTTCAATATCTGCCACCCCCAACTGTAATGTCATAACCTTAGTATTCCATGTAAAGGAAAAGTATTACTTGTAAGAGCAAAACTCTAAAAGTTACATGAGTGATAACATCACAATAGTAGAGAATGTTTTAATGAACGTTGACTTTCACAAACACGGAATTTTTTTCCTTTTTCTTTTTTCAAATGTCAGGATATGCTGACCAATGCAGGCAATGGATTGTCACTGCAGTCCTAAATGTCAGCACTGCCACATTATAGCCACGTATTGGGGCCAACATATCTAACTTTCTGGGCCTCAATGTCCTCGTTTGTGAAACTGGAGTAATGGTACTTATGTCATAGGAAATGCATGACAATTATCAGCAAGATAAGCAAAAGACCTGAAACACAGAAGGCCCTCAAAGAGATTTATTAGGTCTTCTGATATAGTAGGTAACACACAAACAAACAAACAAAAACCAAGTAGGATTCCTTTGTGAGGATTTTAGGAATTATAGACATCAGGAAGTTCATCCAAAACAACAAATCTAGGATACTTCCTTTGAGATGTAGGCTGGTAGAAAAACCTATTTGATCAAAGTTAAAGTGAAGTTCAGAAGCAAAGAGTCTAACTGCCATCCTCTACTAGGAGATACAATATTGTATTTTGGGAAAAAGAACAAAACCAATAATTTTTGAACTTGCCTTGAAGTAAGTAACCCGAAAGAAGATGGAAAAAAAGAAAAGGAAATGCCGTTTTTTCCTACCAATCTCAAATTGCAGAGAATGACGCTTGGCTCAGAACGCCTGGTCATAGCTACTCTACCATGGTGCTCACTAATGGTGCATCTGTCCACAACAGGCTGATTTGATTTTACTGGGGGCACCCGAAGCTTTTACTCTGAAAGAAGGGATGCAGCCATCTTCCTTTTCCCAAATTGACGCCAAACATCATTTGTATGCGCCCTGTTTTCTTTATGTCAGGAGCCTATGAAATTTGTGGAACAGCTCGGTGACCCCGAGAAACCTGTTTTGACTCTGAGGAAACTGGTCTCATGGTTCCCCGGGCCTGTGGGTGCTCAGTGTCATTGGTAAGTAAACTATCTTTCCTCCTGGGCAGGTCTGATACCTTTGTGGAAGACAAGGGCGTCCTGCCAAGAATAGGGTTCTCACACAAGGAAACCAGCTCTGCAACAAAGGACCTTCCTCAGGATCTACAATCATCCAAAGTCATGAAGGAGTTATAAATAACAATTACTCTGTTCCTTCACAAGGACTCAAAACAGTCAACTTTCATCTGCCACAACCAGAATCATTGTTGAATATATCAACATCAGGCCAAAGATGCAGGGGACAGAATTCTGGGAAGTGAGCTTCTGAAATGCCGGGAGACACAATGAAGCAGTGGATGAAATGGTGGAGGCGAAACAGCAGAAAATGGAAGGGAGGACAGGCAGGACTGCTGGGGACAAGTTAAGCAGGGTCAGCCTCCACCACAGACTCTCTGGGGTGTTACCATCAATGAGCCCCGAGTTTGCACCTCACGTAGCTACCTCCTAGCTTTCAGATCCTGAGCACTTTCCTCTATGCCCTTGATCTCAATATCCTCCTCTGTGAAATGGGAATGGGGATATCTCCTTTGAAGCATGTTTAGTAGGATCAAATGAAAGATCAGCAAAGAGCCTCGTGCAGTGGCCATCATTATGTGCACTATTACTTAACACGAACCTCAACATTTATTTCAACTATGCAGTTCATTGCCTTCATTTTGTCTGTTTGATTATATAGTTATGTTCCCAAAGATACAGTTTTATTTTGAAACATATTATGTAAATTATAGTACACGTCCTGAACAAATAAAGCCATCCGGTGATGAATGATGAAGATCTGGAAACACCACTCTAAATCCTGCTGTGCAGGAAGAACGGTGCTAGCCCAATGAGGGATCCACAAAAAAATGAGGCAGACTTCTAGCCAGCAGACATCTCCCAGCTGACTAGCCTAGTCAGCATGGCAGATGATACATACGTGGTGCTGACACCGATGGCAGTGACTAGAATAACTGCCATTTGGGAGCCGAATGTTTGCCCTACCAGTGTCACTTTCAAAGGATCAATTAACTAATTAAGTCAACAAATATTCGGCGAGCCCTTTCCACTTGTATCAGAAATTGTTCTGGATGGTGGACTGACCAACAACAATGAAACATGGCCCTTGCCTTCAAGGGTGTCACAAGGTAGCAAGGGAGACAGATAGGTCTATTATATCAACAGATATGGTGTGGACGACTACAATGTGTGTTCAGCAATGTTCTAGGCTGCCTGAGATATACCAGTGGGCAAGGGACAAAGATTCCTAAGATCAAGAGGTTCTATTCAAGCAGGAGCTATGGTGGGGGAGGAGGAGAGAGAAATAAGCAATCAACATAATAAAGAAGTAGATTAACATAGTGTTTTAGGTGATAAGTGTAACTAAGAGGCAATTCAGGCCAAGGTAAAGGGGGTCAGGAATATGGAGTAGGGGGGAGATGAATGCATTTAGCAATCTAAAATAGAGGGTGGAGGGTGCTTGTAGTCCCTCCTGAGGCTTTAGCATTCCACTCTGACACATGACAGAAGAGCACTAGAAAGGGTTTTGGTGCCGAATGAGAAGAATCCACAGGGACAATGTCAGTGAAAAGGAGAGACAGGGCAATCAGGGAACTAGAGCTAGTGACCAAAGAAGCAGGAGAAATCAAGGAGTGCTGCCTCTTGGAGAGAGTGGAAGGACTCACCTGGATTTGACATCCACTCATCTTGTGTTCACACCCTTGGTTGTCCATCTGTGCCATTACTCACAGAATCACAAAAGGCCTGTATTTAACCTTTGATACACTCATGGATAAAAGGGGAAAACTGGAGAGGTATTTTTTGCTCAAATCACTTTGTATTTGGGAGATTTTACTGAATTTTCGAGCGCAGACATACCGTGAAGCCAATTCTGTGTTAGAGGGAAAAAGAGAGCATCCAAGATGCACAAAGAAGCAAAGACTTTGGGAACGCATGGGGAGTGATTTGAGCATCACAGAATACAACGATGTATTCTGAATCCTTCCTGGACACCAGGTTCCAGGCACTGTGCTGACTCAGGGGCAACAGGTATGTTTCAGGCTGGCTCCCAGTCTTGAACTTTCTTACAAACATGCAGGCCTATTATTACAGAGCTCCTTGATTAGAGTGATGACAGAACTAATGTCAAGGGAGCCTGGAAAAGAAAAGAAAAAAAAGAGAGAGAGAGAGAGAGAGAGAGAGAGAGGGAGGTAATTTAATCCCAGTGTAAGGTGAAGGTGAGCACACATGATCAGGAAAGTCTTTTCAGGCAATGTGAGGTTGGTGAGGTAGGTACTTTTGTAATCCCCATTTCACAGATGAGAAATAACATAGTCAGAGATATTCCCTTGCTAAAGGCTACATAGCTACTCGAGAGAGCCAGATTTAAAATTCTAGGCCATCTAATTTCTAAAGCACCATATGTTCTCTCACTGACTACTACTAAAATCACTTAAATTGCTATTTACCTTGAATACATCTTTAAAAATTTGTTTAAGTCTACTTATTTATTTTGAGAGAGACAGAGACAGCGTGAGTAGGGGAGGGGCAGAAATAGAGGGAGAGAGAGACTCTTAAGAAGGCTTCACGCTGCCAGCACCGAGCTGGACTCAGGACCCAAACTCATGAAGCCATGAGATCACGACCCGAGCCAAAACCAAGCGTCAGACACTTAGCCAACTGAGCCATGCTCCTCTCCCTTTCATACACCTTACAATCCTTTCAGGTATACTGTGGTCACTCTCCTGAAAGTTGGTTCCAGCTGTGGATACTAAAAGGCTCTGGGAATGTCTGTAACATTCTCTATCCCAGGAAACAGCTCCTCTCTCTTAGAATTGTAATCTACCATCTCACTAAGTAAGGTGCTCGACTTCCCACAACGCTGTTTCTCATGTTGCTGTACTTTCCCATCTGCCTGGCTCCCTCCTAACCAAGAAAAAAGGCAGAAATATGTATCGGACTGTCGGTCTCAGAGCAGATGCCCCCAGCGTTAAAACACTGCAGAGAAGCTATGTTCTCCTGGGTGCCTGGGTCTTCCTGGTAGGACAAAAAAGGAGAGAGGAGGAAGTCTGTACCACAGGAATGGCATGTACTGTGCATCTCAGCAACTCTCAACATACATGAAATTTGTCACAGTGAAAGGAAGGGGATTACCTCTGGAGTCAGGCAGACCAAGGTGTGAACCTCAGCTCCCTCACTTACTGTCTTACTTAACCCATCTCAGACTGTTTCTTAATCTGTTGAAGGGAGGTATGGATACTCATTGTTCAGGTTTGTTGGTAGAGAAATATTAAGTGTGTAAAAACAATCACACCGTCAGTAAATCAAAAGCAATGTCTTGAGTGATGACAAAATAGAACATCTTCTCTTCTGTATCACTTAATTCCACACTCCCGTGTGCAGAAGTTATTGAACTTCAAGTTGTCAAGGAACATGTTGAGGTGACACACTTGATTGGTGGGAGTGAGGTAGGCACTCGGGTGTTCTATTCCCTATCCTGTGCGGGAGAAGAGCATCCAGATGGAAAACAACTTTCTTTGAACCCAGTGACTCTTAGCAAATGAACACCTTACATAAGAAGTCAGCTCTGAACATCATCAAAAAAAGAGACACAACAAACCATAGCTCTTGACAAAAATAATCCTTTTGATAAGACATGGTGATGTTGTGAGTGCACAGGCTGTATCGACATGAAGACTTGAAATCAAATACAAACTGCACTCTCAGTCTAACTCTTTTATGCACTGCAAACAGTAACCTCCTCTTTAAGATTTAATGGGCTGTCAGTTAAAGAGATCAACACAGGACTTGGCACATAGACTGTCTTCAACAAGGATCACAGGTTTTAATTCATCCCTTTCCTTATGACCCCCAGGGCAAGTTCACTGTCCTGGTCTCACCCATATTTCTGGCAACTGGTTCACTGTCAGCAATGGTGAAGGGGATGCATGGGCTCCGGGTCTCTCCTCACCCACCTGACTCATGCTTCTTTACCTTGCTATCTTGTGTCAAGAGCAGCAAGAGAGGGCAAACTCTGCTGTGCAGGCACTTTTCAATTCTCTGCTTGCTTCACACTTGCTATTGTTTCATTGGACCTAGCAAATTCCCTTGTCAAGGCCAAGGACAATGTGGGAGGAGATACAGGCAGGCATTCACATATTAGTTGTTACTGTAACAGTCTACTGTTAAAACAGTTTGTGAAATAGCCATGCTTATCATTAGAAAAACAGTTAACTGTGGGTACACCAGATACTAGAATGCAGTCCCTCAAAAATGATTTTTATTCTTCTATAGAAAGAAATCAAAGCAATCTTGCCCTATTCTCTAACAGGTGAAGAATAAAATCATTGTGTGGAATTCTAAAAAAAAAAAAAAAAAGTCAATTTGAAAGTATCCTGGCATTGTACTAAAGCTGTAAGCTGTGGATCTCTTTATCCAGAAATGTGCTATGACTTTACCAGTAGGAACCCAGCCTGTACCTCTTTCCATACTATAATGTTGCTCTTCCTCTCCCTTCCAAAAGATACGCCTCCAGCAGAAGCCCACTGCATAGGCCTACTCTGATGTGCAAGTGACGGACCAGACGAGAAAGTGGCACGTCTGGTGAGACAAGGAGATAGGTACTGGGAATTGTGAAGGAACTGTGAGGTGGCTGGGGCCTGGTTGGGCCATCCCTTCCCGCAGACACCAGCCCAATCACCCAGCTTTGCTAGAGTTCCTCTTGATTCATTCAAATCATCTTCAAAGCTGAGTCCAAGTTCTATCCTTTCCTACTACAATGTCTTTACCTACGATGTTCACGATCCCTTGGTATTTTACTTATTGTGTGGTGGCTGATATTGCTACTGTGAATGCCATCGTCTCCCCATTATATTTTCTTTCTATAGGATTACTACTGGCATACACAAAAGCTTTGGTATTTTAAATGTTGATACTTCATTCGACCATTTAAAGGAATTCACTTTTACATCATTCTTTAGGCTTTCCCCCAAGAATATATTACTATCATTTGGAAATAATAGAAATGTTGTCTTCTTTGCTAAAACAATATGTTTTCTCTTTATAATCTAATTGCACTGGAAAGACCATCTAAAGCAAGCTTTAATAATATTGGGGACAATAGGTCTATTTGCCTAGATCTTGATTGTGATGGAATTTTTTTCTAGTTGTTCAACATCACTGGTGTATTTGTTTATTAGACACACTGAGGAATACAACCTTCTAATATCTATTTTCCCAGTTTGTTTTTAATTACGGGGTGTCACATTCCTTCAAATGGTCCCTCATCGTCCAGATATCCTTAAAATAGGGTCAGTAGTAGTAGTATCTCTACTGGCTGAAGCCATTCTCTCTATGTCTCCTTTCTATCGTTTTCTTCATATGCAACCCACACACTTGTGTCATATGCTCTAGATATTGCAGGTGTCTGTTGCCACTGGGAACAGGATAGTTTGTATGAGCTATTCTGGGTATAAATGGAGTAGAACAGACCCTGGGCAGCTGATCTCACTTGTTATTTAAAAATGGGGCTGTATGTTTCCTCAGGACTTTGCACTTACATTTCAGATTCAGTTTCCCTTTGATTCAGGGATTCTTTCACTGGCAACCTGAGTTTTCAAGATCCAGCTTGCTTGATGCCAGCAGAGGGTCTGGGGGCAAGAGAGAGACAAAGACGCCTAAGTTGCAAAAGTTAGGGGACATCAGAGGTCTTCTCCATAAGGCAACTGTTAGAGGCGGAAAACAATAAGGAAAAAATGAAAAGGTGGCGGAAGGCTTTGGGTTGTTACATTTTTGGCTGTGAGGGGACACTTTCTGGCCAAGAGGACAGCTTGATCGCACAGAGAGGTGACAGAGCACCAAGCGGCCTTGTTGGAGGCCCACCCCAGAAACCCTGTCAACATCAAACTGTAAAATGGGAAGGGATTTCCATAGGCATGTTTTCCAAAACCCCAAGCAGTACTTCTCAATGAGAAAGAGAGAGAAGGGTGGAGTGGGTGGAGACTGTTGGCATTTAATAAAAAGCTAATTGGGGTGGTTCTGCACCTGTTGGGTGAGTAGGACTCCAAGTGCAAATGGCTGAAAACAAGAAGGTGAGAAGTTTACTGATAGGAAACTGAGGACCGGTAGTCAGATAAGATGTCAATTGGGTTCAAGCAAAGTGTTAAGTGATGGGCTGTGCCAACATGTCAGGCAAGGTGAAGAACCTGCCACCCTGAACAAAGGAAATCTCATTGGGGGGGGGGCGGGGGCAGAGGGAGAGAGAGAGAATCTTAAGCAGTCTCTACACTCAGCCCGGAGCGAGACTGTGGCTCGATCTCACCCCCTTGAGATCAAGATCTGAGTGGAAATCAACAGTTGGAGGCTTAACTGACCTTGCCACCCAAGCACCCCAAGAAAACCTGATTAAAATGGGAGTCCATGGGCCAGCAGGGGGAGCTTTCACACCCTACCCCTGCAGTCAATTGCAGATCCCAACAAGGACAAAACAGTGCCTTGCATTCTGAGCAGGAAGAAGTTTACTTTCCTTCTCCAGCAGGAGGAAGGAGGAATTTCTCCTGCCCCAGCAACAAGCTCAGCCAATAGGAAAATACCACAACTCTGCCACTGAGAAACTGGCATCACCCTGAACTGTTGCTTTCCTCCAATGGACTCTTCCTTCACAGCAATCCCTCCCAGCTCCCTCCTTTTCCCTACACCTTAAGGTTCCTCTGCTGGGATCTCCAGATTTGCCCAAGGTGTGCCACCCTTTGCGCGTCCCGAATCGCATTTCCTCTGCTATTCCCAAATAACCCCATTTTGCTGATAAACGAACTGGTTGTTTGACCGTTAAGGTGGACGAACCTGTTGAAGAAATAAAACGGCCTGCCATGACTCAGCAAAGATTACGTACTGGCTTGGCAGGAATGCTGAAGATCCTTTTGACAACCCTGGGCCCTCCTAAAACATAGGGGAGGTTGTCCGTTTGTTAAGGACGGTGCTGATGCCCTTTACCTTATCGCGGGTAATATGTGCACGTGTTTCACGCAACCCGCTGGGCAGGGTGAGGAGAAACGTCTGGCCGCGCCACAGCCAAGTGCGACTCGACTCAAAAGGCACACGTGGAAACGATCTCGGCCCAAGTCACGGAGCAGCGGATTGGCGAACCCAAGTCCCGCTGGCAGGAGATTCCCAGCCAGCGAGGTGCGGGGCGCCTGCGCAGTGGGCCCACGGCGCTGCCGCGCGCGCTGCGGGAGCCACGAGACCCCCGCCCCCGCCCCTCGCCCTCCACCGTGAACGCGCACGTGAATGAGGACACGAACGCGCACGCGAATGCACCTCACCTCGCTCAACCCCTGCCCGGCGGTTGAGGAGGAAGGGGGGCGCGCGCGGGAGTCGCCGGTGGGCTCTGCGGGTTGGTGGACTCGCTGGCGGCGGCGCGGGCGCGGGCGCGCGGGCTCCAGCGCGGGCGCGGGCGCGGGCGCGGGGGCGGCAGCGCCTTGTCCAGTCAGGCGGCTGCGCTGGGGACCCTCAGGCCGCGCGGGGGACGAACTGACTGACGTACCTCGCCCGCCCCCATCCCCGCCCCCGCCCCCTGCCTCACCTACCCGGGGCTCCCGGCCAGAGCGCTTTTTCTCGCTGCTCCTCTCCTCAGCCCTCCCTGCCTGTCTCTCTGGCACCTCGGGAGGCGGCGGCGGCGGCGGCGGCGGCGGAGGCGACAGCTACCCTAGCAGCAGCAGCAGCAGCAGCAGCAGCAGCGAGCGGTGGGAGCGGACGGCCGTGACGATGAAGTGCAAGCCGAACCAAACGCGCACCTACGACCCGGAGGGGTTCAAGAAGCGGGCGGCGTGCCTGTGCTTCCGGAGCGAGCGCGAAGACGAGGTGCTGTTAGTGAGTAGCAGTCGGTACCCGGACCGCTGGATCGTGCCTGGCGGGGGCATGGAGCCCGAGGAGGAGCCGGGCAGTGCGGCTGTCCGAGAGGTGTTCGAAGAGGCGGGAGTCAAGGGGAAGTTAGGCCGACTCCTGGGCATTTTCGAACAGAACCAAGACCGCAAGCATAGAACGTACGTGTACGTACTGACCGTCACAGAGATTCTGGAGGATTGGGAAGATTCGGTTAGCATTGGGAGGAAGCGAGAGTGGTTCAAAATCGAAGATGCGATCAAGGTTCTCCAGTGCCACAAGCCCGTGCATGCCGAATATCTGGAGAAGCTAAAGCTGGGCGGCTCCCCAACCAATGGAAACTCGGTGGCCCCGTCTCTGCCACAGAGCGATCCCTAGTATGTACCGCTCCTGCACAGACTTCTGCTTTCCGCCTACCTTAGAATAAATAGTGCCCGGAGCACCTCTGCTGCCTAGTGAGGTCTCTCGGGGAGGAGGGGGGCTTCTTTTGTTTCCTTGGCAGACCTCTGAATCACGCTTGCAAACTGTCTCAGTTGCCAGGCACTGTTTTCAGACAATTTGCACGTTTTTCAGATGCTTTGAAAATCGCTGCTTCGTAGGACTGTAACAGATTTCGGTAAGCCTAAGCCACGTGGGTTGTTGTTGTTTTTTTAAGGTCCCTTAATTGCTCGATCTGCTCTAGTGTGTGTGTGTGTGTGTGTGTGTGTGTGTGTGTACACGTGTGTACACGCTGTGCGTGTTTTTTTCCGTTTCACACACGTGTGTATGTGCATGTGTGCATGTTTGGTACCATAGCCTTGCGGTTCGTTTTGTAGTGAAGGCCTTTTATATCTAAACATCTTGGCGGTGTGGCATCTTTATTTATTTTTTTCTTAACTTGCTTTCTCATTCACAGCATTAGCCCTTGCTAGCAAGCCCTTCTGTGATGGCATAGTCATGGAGTCTTAAAAAATATTTCAGAAATTTCACATCTTGTGGTTCGGTCTTTCCTTACCGGGCAATAATTTTGTGTTCAGTGATGTGATCTAATTTGCCCTTTTCAGAAGTTTCTTTACTCATAGGGACATAATTTGATTTTCAAAAAAAAATTCACCAGTGGTAATTTTTTGATGCTTATTTGAAATGGACATTTCCCATATAGCGCAATGTACTTTAACAAAATATTACTTTAGACAGTGAGTATCTTTATTGGGAAAGTATTGTTAGCCAGACACATCCTGATGTGTACATATTATCATGAAAACTGTATTCGTAGAGTGTGATTTAGCCTGTTCAACTTCCAACTCCATTGCACATTTCTTAATACCCTAGAATAACCATGATTCGTTCACTCAATATTAACTAGTCTTTGAAACAAAGTTATTTCATATATTTGAATTGAGTGACATTCTAGTTAACCTTCCTGACATTCCAGTTTACCTCTTAATCGTTACTGATGGCTTTTTTGTGTCACTCAGGTAACTTTTGGGAGATCACTTTTATGTATTCTCTATTAAGAAACCAGTAACCAAGGGATGGAATTTATATGGTAATGACATCCCAAACCAGTGATGTATCTTTCTTGATTTCGGCTGCTCCAGACTTCTTAAACTGTCAGGACACCCGAAGAATCTTTCTTAAAGTTTCAGGATCAACCTTTCCTGTCACAGGACAAACACTTTTGGGTGCCAAACTAAAAACTCTTACATTTGCCTTGTTAACTTCCTTGAGATCATGAATCTCAGCTAACTTGGGGGATCATTTTTATGTACTCTGTATTAAGAAATTTTGAAAGTCTTGATTCTTCTTAGAACTTATCTTCTCTCAGGAAGGTTGAGAAAAAGACTATTTTGTGAAGAGAGTATAGGTGGGGGATATTTTTTACATACAACAATTAACAACTAGAAAATATTCTATAGACTAGTAATAAATACAAGTGGGTAATAACTGTAATTCAAATATTTTGTTACTCTGCATAGTAACATTTTTAAAAAGAATACAAACTCTGGTAGAATTGACTATTGTTACCTTTTTTAAAACTTTGGTGCAATTTTTAAAAAATTATTTGCCATATATAAATATCTGAAGCACATATTTAATTAAGAAAAAATAATATTGTGAAAGGAATGAGTAGAAAACCAACAGCTTTTAAAAAACAATTATATAATTTCATATTGTAAATTATGCAGATCATGTTCTTCAAAAATTATATTTTTTATACAAAAAGACATATCATTTTTTAAACAAATTTTCTAGATCCTACACGTTGGCCTTTCCATATTACAGTAGTCCAACTGCTAGATCTTCTTGGTAACTTGAAATTTTTCAAAGTGTACACTAATTGCAAAGGAACTGGAGTATTGCTTTACAACTGTATCCTACATAAATAAGACTGCCCTCATCTAAAATGCAGCCACAAATACCTGGGAGGTATAACCTATATATGGAATTCTTAGAGACTATAATATGTTTTGACTTTTGAACTATGTGTTTGGTACATGTTGATAGTACAGTGTTGATATTAATCAAGTCTTAAGAATTGTTAGCTGTAAATATTTGTATTTTATTCAGAAACATTTGAATTGAGTTCTGTCACTTGCTAGAATTTTCTTCAGTGCCCAGATATCTTTAATTTATGCAATTTGTAAAACTTCCAAGGCTTACATTTTTTTTTCTTTATGTTTGTTTATTTCGGAAAGAGAGAGAAAGAGAGTGAGAGTGAGAGAGCATGGGAGGGGCCAAGAGAAGTGGGAGACACAGAATCTGAAGCAGGCTACAAGCTGTCAGCACAGAGGCTGACATGGGGCTTGAACCCAGGAACCAGGATATCATGACCTGAGCAGAAGTCAGACACTTAACTGACTGAGCCACCCAGGTGCCCCCCAAGGCTTGCATTTCTAAGTTGTAGCCGAACATTGCAGTTATCACAATTAAGTTAAGCTTTCAGATTCACATGGACAGTTCTTGTTATATATGCTTCTGGAGTTCAGTCTAGAAAAAATTAAGTGAAAGAACCCAAAAAGCCTTTCATTAAAAAAAATTAAAGGCTTATTTATTTACTTGTTAGAGCGAGAGAGTGAGCTGGGAAAGGGAAGGGAGAGAGAGAGAGAGAGAGAGAGAGAGAGAGAGAGAACGAGAACCCTAAGCTGACTGCACATTGTCAGCAGGGAACCCAGTGCAGGGTTCAAACTCATAAACCCTTGAGATCATGGCCTGAGATCTAGAGTCAGACACTTAACTGACTAAGCCACCCAGGCAGCCCTAAGAACCCAAAAACCCTTTCATTTTAAAAAAGAAATCCAGGGGCGCCTGGGTGGCTTAGTCGGTTAAGCGTCCGACTTTCGCTTAGGTCATTATCTCGCGGTTCGTGGGTTCGGGCCCGCATCGGGGCTCTGTGCTGACTGCCAGCTCAGAGCCTGGAGCCTGTTTCAGTCTGTGACTCCCTCTCTCTCTGACCCTCCCCTGCTCACGCTGTCTCTCTCTCTCTCTCCTAGAAATAAATAAAACATTAAAAAAAAAAAAAGAAATCCGAAGAATCCAGGCTAAAACATTTGGCAGAGAGCTAACAAACCTAATCATGTGAATAACTTCCGTCTCCTAAGAGGTTAATGCACAGTTGGAATTTTCTCCCTGGAGAGTCACTGTATAGGACCCACAAATTATTTATGTGATGATTGCACCAAAAATGAATGGATGAATCTTTCAGCTCATACCTCCCCCCTCCCCCAACAAAAAAACACAGGGCATTGTTCAAAGATACTTAAGACTTTCAAATATAGGTAGAATTTGATTTCAGCATGTTTTTGTTTTCATCATGTTTGGTTCCCCTCCCCCCAACTGGACAAGTGCCTATCTTTAACTGTTTAAAAACATTTTAAAAAGACATGTTGGATAAAGGTAATATTGGTATGCTTGATACATAAATTTCCCTGGATGTCGAAAGTATTATATTTTCAAGGAAACCTATGTTTTGTGTATCAAATCATTGCTGAAATAAGTAACTCTGAAAGGGATGGGGGTGGCTATAAATATTATGAATTCCTTTGTAGGGTTTCATAAGAGAATTTTAAAGATTTCAACATTTTTGTATTAAGAAACATCAAGTAGTGTGTGTTTAAGAGCAGGAACAGGCAGTTTTTAAAGTAGCAGCATTAGAGGGCCCTTCTGGGACAGATGGTTTAAAGGGCTCTGAAGCTGGAGCTGCTCCTCTCACTTCCCTTTAAATGGAGTCCACTTGATTTGCTCATTTTAGCCACTCTGACTGGTGCGAGGTGGTATCTCAGTGTGGTTTTGATTTGTATTTCCCTGATGAGGAGCGATGCTGAGCATCGTTTCATGTGTCTGTTGGCCATCTGGATGTCCTCTTTGGAGAAGTGTCTGTTCATATCTTCTGCCCATTCTTCACTGGGTTGTTTGTGTTTCGGGCGTGTAGTTTGGTGAGTTCCTTATAGATTCTGGATATCAACCCTTTATCTGATATGTCATTTGCAACTATCTTTTCCCATTCCAGTTGGTTGCCTATTAATTTTCTGGGTTGTTTCCTTGGCTGTGCAGAAGCTTTTAATCTTGATGAGGTCCCAACAGTTTATTTTTGCTCTTGATTCCCTTGCTTTTGGGGATGTGTCAAGTAAGAAGTTGCTGCGGTGGAGGTCAAGGAGGTTGTTTCCTGCTTTCTCCTCTAGGGTGTTGATAGTTTCCTGTCTCACGCTCAGGTCCTTTATCCATTTTGAGTTTATTTTTGTGCATGGTGTGAGAAAATGATCCAAGGGATACAGAAATGCTGAGGCATAGGAGCACATGTACCCCAATGTTCATAGCAGCACTCTCCACAATAGCTAAAACATGGAAAGAGCCTAAGTGTCCATCAACAGATGAATGGATCGAGAAGATGTGGTTTATCTATACCACGGAATACTACATGGCAATGAGAAACAATGAAATCTGGCCATGTGTAGCAACATGGATGGACCTTGAGGGTGTTATGCTGAGCGAAATAAGTCAGGCAGAGAAGGACAAATATCATATGTGTGCACGTATAGGAGGATTAGGAGGAACTTAACAGAGGATCAAGCGGGAGAAGAAGGGTGGAAATGGTGGGGGAAAGGGAGAGAGGCAAACCATGAGTGACTCTTGAATGCTGACAAAAACTGAGGACTTGATGGATGTGGGGGGACGGGGGGATGGGCATGGAGGAGGACACTTGTGGGGATGAGCACTGAGTGTTATGTAGAAATGAATTTGACAATAAACTATTTGTAAAAAAAAAAAAATGGAGTCCACTTATAAGAAAGACAATTTCTTTATCAAAAGCTGTGAACCAGGAAAGCGAGGTGAAAAATATGCGTTAGAGCCTAAGTACTAACATCTGGCTAGAGTTTTCTTTTCCAGGGTCCAAGCACCAAGAGAAACAGGAAATATTTTCAGGACCATTCTAGTATTATAATCATCTTTCTGAATGATTGCTGGCCTGCTAGATAATGAAGTCTTTGAGGAATAGGACCCAGCCTGAATCCTGTCAGTATTCTCAGAGCCTTCAGAAGAGTGGCTAAAGTTTGGAGACATTTGTCACTGAACCACAGATTAGAAATGTCTACTATTAGTGTATTCTTGATTTCTTAGCTTCATATTTTATCTGGGACAGCCTGTTACTTTCATCTGGCCTCATAGCGGAACTGCGTTGGATAATTCACTGAAAGTTTTTACTAGCGTCTCAATAAATATTTGTTTACTAGAGGAATTGATGAACCAATAAAACTATTAATAAGATTTTTTTTTTTAGGTGAATGGCACAGATGTTATTCAGATTGACTTTGAAAGAAGTATGTAAACCCAATGATGGATGGAATTGTGAAACACAGATGAGCTCTTTCACACTCCCAAGGATAAGATCATCCTATGCTTTTGGACACTTCTCTGTTTATTACAGTGACTGTTCTCCAGATTTTTATACTACCACTGTCTCTATACGGACTTCTAATTTGCCACCTAAGACCTTTTTTTGTGCTTTTATGATTATCTGTATTTCCCCCCAGCTTGGTTATACTGCAAGGACCTTGTTTCCTTAGTCTTTTTATGTATCTAGCATACAAGACATCACCTGAAATATGGAAGACGTTGCTGAACATTTGTTTAAATAATATTTTGTAATGATACAGAGTATCATGTAAAGCATTTACCTTCTAATCTGGTGTTAGCACACTAAATTGCTGTCTAGCATATACATGTATTTTGTATATCAGGTGTCACATACTATTTTTAGGCTGCTGTGAAATATTAGAAAGCAAAAATTCTTACTCCTATGTCTCTGTCATCCTGGACATGTGCCTCCTGATGACAGTATACTGCACCACCTATGAAATATATTTGCCACAATTTTGAACCTAAATCAACTGTGCCTCTAGACATTCCTAATCTATAGAATATACAGGGAATAGAGAAACATTACACCCCAGAGTTGATGTCCGCAGAATCCAGACTATAGGAAACTGTAGGACAGTTTCATTTCTTCAGTAAATGAATTGCCAGAATGAAAGAAAGAAATGGAAGGTGAACCTATAGTTGAAAATAGACTTAAGAGACATATCAACCAATTGTAATATATGGATATTTTTGGGATCTTGATTTGACCAAACTATAAAATACATTTATGAGACAATCCAAATAATTATAAAAATGATTTGATATTTGATATTCATTGGGATAATGATGGTTTTGTCAAAAACAAGAGTTCTTACTTTTAGAGATACATTCTTTAATATTTATGGTTGAAATGATATCTGGAATTTGCTTCACAATAAGTGGATGTTAAGTGCATTAGAGAGACCAATAAAACAAGATTGGCCTTGACTTTGTAATTGTTAAAGCTGGGTGATGATTAAATGATGGTTCATTATATATGTATATACATATATGTGTGTGTGTGTATACATATATATGTATATATATTTTTTCCTCTCTACTTTTGTATGTTTGACATTTTCCATAATAAAAAGTTAATGAAAATAGTTTTCAGAGTTCTTATTAGAACTAATATATAAGGCACAGAGAAAAAAAGAGGAGCAAGAAAAATTTTAGAGTGTTTAGAGAATGTTTGCTCCAAGATGCCTCTTCTAGGCCAGGAAGTCAAATGTCCCAAAAGAGAGGGCTGGCAAATTCTGGAATGGCTAGTGTTTCTCTTGCTACAGGCCAGTGTTAGGAGGGTATTTTTTTTTCCTTCTCAATTTGGCTCATTGAAATAGGAAGAGTTAAATTCTTACTTATTGGAAAATGGGAATGGATTCTCCTGTTGAGCAGGATATTTGACACAGTGTAGTTTGTATCAATGTGAAAGAGCAAAGGGATGGAGTCTCCAGGGAACAAATTTATGGAATTTTATAAAAATCAGTAAAATGCCATTTTTGAATAGAATTTTTTAGGAAAATAGTGGCGGTAAGCTTGTTAGTTGCATATTCATTAACTGTATATTTGAAGGTAGGTGACACAGGAAAGTAAGTAGTTAACATTCCTGACTGCAGATATTCCTTCTGCTTTGGATTGTGTTTAAAATTCCTGTAAAGGCTAAAGCTTGCTAAGTCAGAGTTAGTGAAGCTGTGCTGAAATCAACAGACACGTGGTCTGTCCCAACTTCTGTGGGTCAAGCAGGAGCAGGCAGGAAGATTAACACTGGAGGCTCCTTCTAGGAAAGATGAACACCGTTATTAGTGTGAAGTACTGTGAAGCTGAAGCTGCCCATTCCCAAGAGCAAGCAGATCCCCAGAAACAGCTGTTTCCTGGAAAAGGAGAGATGAAAGGTTTGCCTTATAGTGCCCCTTACTCCCCCACAGCTGGCAGAGCTTTCCCTTCCAAGGTTCCCCTACTAAAAGGAACAGAGAAAGTCCACAAAATTTTTCATCCATCTTTTCCTAGAAGTTGTTTCTTAACTTGAGTTTACCCTGATTTTAGTAGGTTTTTAAAATTTGGAGGCAGAAAGGGCCAGGTGACTGGAACTGTAGGTGGTAGTTGTAAATTAAATAGTAGTTTGGAGTCCAATAGGCCATGGCTCAAACCGGTTGTGTGGCCGCTGCCAAGTTATTTTACCTCTCTAATCTTCAATTTTCCCTTCCATAAAATGGGGGCAGGAATAGACCCTACCTTTGTAAACAGCACTGCTTCTGAGAAGCTCTTCTTGATCTCTTGGGGTATAGTATACTCTTGTGTTTCTAGGTACTCCTCTGCTTTGTTATTTCATAGTTCTTATCAAAATTGCATTATATTTCATAGCCTGAATGTTTCTGCCTTCTGAACTTTAAAGTCCCCTGGCTCTGGGACTGAGACTAGATTGTCTCCGTATCCATAGAGCCTGGAACATGGTACCTCACAGGTGCTCATAACACCTTATATAAATGACTGCCATCCCTCCTACTTGTCAAAAATATATTGATGTTATTTTACCAGGTATTTGTTTGCTGGAAAATGTGAAAATTAGATGCCATAAGACTGGTCTATACTCAAATTTCTCTAAATTGGGAAAAAAATTTTGTCTATCCATCATGCTTCCATTTTCCAGAATCTTCCAGTAACAATTATTCCTAACTTTTTAGCTTCATAAAGTACTATGGAATATTCGCTCAGGTGCTGAACTGGCCCCACCACTACATTTGATAATTCACTGAATTTTCTAAATACAAATGATTTAAAGACATGGTAAGTCCTGGGTATGTTTTCAGTTTAATAAGTATCGAATTAATATAATCATGCCAATTATATCATCTTATTTTATGGATAAAAGATAGTAATTAGGATTATATGGTAACAAATTCACATATACAGGACAAGGGAAGGCCAAGACCTGACTGATTCTACTGGTAAAGATATGAGTTACTTTAATATTTAGTGTATTACTTAAATACACAATGCAAAGAAGAATGAGCATATGGTGCCAGCTCCCCAGGTTCTTGTCCCACAAACCCTAAATGACAACAAAGAAACAAAAGGGATTGTATGTGAATAGACATTTTTCCAAAGAAGACCTACACATGGCTAACAGACAAATGAAAATATGTTCAGCATCACTCATCTTCAGGGAAATACAAATCAAAACTACAATGAGATATTACCTCACACCTGTCAGAATGGCTAAAATTAACAAGACAAGAAACAAGTGTAGACAAGGATGCAGAGAAATGGAAACCCTCTTGCACAGTTGGTAGGAATACAAACTGGTGCAGCCACTCAGGAAAATAATATGGTTCCTCAAAAAGTTAAAAGTAGAACTACTCTACCACCCAGCAATTGCCTACTAAGTATTTACCCAAAGGATACAAAAATACTGATTCAAAGGGGTACATGCACCCCAATGCTTATAGCAGCATTATCAACAATAGGCAAACTATGGAAAGAGCCCACATATCCATAAACTGATGAATGGATAAAGATGTGAGATATAGATAGATATATAGATACATATATGCACACACACACACACAACAGAATTTTACTCAACCATAAAAAAGCATGAAATCTTGCCATTTGCAATAACGTGGAGGGAGCTAGAGAGTATTATGCTAAGTGAAATAAGTCAGAAAAATACTATATGATTTGACTCATATGTGGAATTTAAGAAACAAAAGAAATGAGGGGAAAAGAGGCAAATCAAGAAACAGATTCATAACTATTGAGAACAGATAGTTACTGTAGATGTAGTGGGTGGGGGGATGGGTTAAATAGATGATGGGTATTAAGGAGTACACTTGATGAGCATTGGTTGTTGTATGGAAGTGATGAATCACTAAATTCTACATCAGAAACTATTATTGCACTGTGTTAACTAGCTGGAATTTAAGTAAAAATGGGGTAAAGAGGGGACTGTATGACTGTGTTCTGGGAAGCCACAGGGTATTTAACCGAGACTCAGATTAGCTGCAGTTCAAACCTATATGAATACATGCAAAGGTGTCACCCACCGTGAAGATTTCACAATTCCACTTTCCTTTGACATATCTCACTAGGAATTCTGTCTATAAACAAGCCACCAGTTGTGGCTACTCTGCAGATACAGAATGGACCCCACCCCCATCCAAAATTTAGTTCAGAGATTTAGACTGTTGATGTCACTTACACACCAAGAGAATATTCGAAGGTTTATTACTCACATAATGAGGCTTTACAAGGAAAGCAGAACAGGCTTCCAAAGCTGGTGTGAAAATGTCTTGAGAAAACAAGAAAAGGAGATTGGTTTGGATTTTTGCTGTGGCTAGAGGGTGACACTGAGGTGAAGGCTCTAATGCACAACCAGGGGCTTGAATGGTTTGAAACTCTCTGCCATCAAAGGAGAAAGCACTCAGGGTTTTTATTAGCTTGCCCAGATGTACAGCTAATAGGGAAGAGTGAGGCATGAGGTTTCAGAGCTGTCAGCAAACATCAAAATAAAATGGAGACAGACTTTATTAAAATTCATCCCTGATATTTGATGACTAAAAAGTACTGTTTCTTTACTTGAATCTGAACAGGTTTAGTAAGCCATTAAGGTATTCTGTGAGTTCTGTAGCCTGAGGCCTGTAAGGACGATGAAACTTCCGTCAAATGTCTTGCCCAGCATTGTGTATTCTGAGAAATGAAATGAATACCATGGACATGGCCAGCAATGCCCTTACCGCTGAAGAGGATAAGGACTCTCTTGATGAGGGCTTGTATTATAGCTTCTATATGTGTAGAGATGTGTATATACATATAACACCGAGTGCTCATCCCAAAAGTGTCCTACTTAATGCCCCTTGCCCATTAGCCATCCCCCCCACAACCCCTCCAGTAGCCCTAATGTTACTCTCTATATTTAAGAGTCTCTTATGATTTGTTTCCCTCCATGTTCTTATATTATTTTTGCTTCCCTTCACTTATGTTCATCTGTTTTGTATCTTAAATTCCACATATGAGTGAAGTCATATGATATTTGTCTTTCGCTGACTAATCGCACTTGCATAATACACTCTAGTTCCATCCACATTGCTGCAAATGGCAAGAATTCATTCTTTTTTTGATTGCCGAGTAATATTCCATTATATATATATATATATATATATATATATATTCCAAAAGGGACAATCTTGAATATACATGACATTGTTGACATTGTTTCTTCAAACCAGTTTGTACTTGCCAAAGGCTTAATTTAATTTTGGTTTATTACTTAATGGGTCAGAGTGTCCATGTCCAGTATTGGATATTTAAGGGAAATGGGTGCCATTACCATGGGGAATTTAGTCAAGGCAAAAATTATGGTGGTTAAAATAAGGCATACCTGTTTGTCCTCTATTTAATACTAACTACTGTAGCCACGCACTGAAGAAAAAGTTCGCAGACACTTAGACTTATCGGACATGCAGGGCTGCCTCTGCCAGTGAAACAGCAGCAGCAGCAGCAAACTTCTCATAGATTTTATTTCACGTTTACCAGGTATAAACATCAAAGAATGTTAAAGCATGGGAGGAAAACACAAAGAGCCTCCAAACATAGACCAAACACACATCTGGTGTTTATGAGAAAGCATGCAGTGAAGATGTGCAGTTTCAAGGACTGCTTGGCAATTACAGTGGGTCTGTTCCCTAACTGACTCCTGGGGGATCATGGGGCTCTGGATCTCATGCCGCTATCATGTTCAACAGCCTTGAGACCAGAACATCGCTGGCGTATCAGCAATTACCTCATTCACTTTCCCAGGGCTTATACTACACTCTCTAGAAATAACTCCACAAACTACCCTAATATTATAGACCATATTTACTGGTCTAGATTCTCCAGAGAAACAGCCAATAGGATATGTATATATTTAGGAGACTTACTATACAGAATTGGCTTACAAGAGACTAGTAAATCCAAAATTTGCAGTGTGGGCTGAGAGCCAGATGAAGGAGAGGTAATGGTGTAGTTCCAGTCTGAAAGCTGGTATTACATTATGATGTTTGAAAGTCATTTGTTGGGGAAAAAAAAAAAGAAGAAAGTCATTTGTTGGAGACTTCCCTCTTGCTCAAGGAAGTCAGTCTTTTTGTCCTATTCAGGCTTCAACTGATTAAATGAGGCCCACTCACATCATGGAAGGCAATCTTTAACAAAGTTCACTGATTAAAGTGTTAATCCCATCCAAAAATAACCTCCAAGTTGACATGAAGAATTAACCATCATAGCTCTATATCTTGTCATTCTGACACCCATACACATCTCCTTAAGCCATACTTAATTTCCAAATGAGGTCAATAGTAAGATCATCATTCCACCTAACATGATACAACGATCCTGCATATAACCAAAAACACATTAACCCCTTCCCTAGAATAGGAGGTAAAGTCCTTGAGTGATGTTTACTCTTCTCCTTGATATCCCATAACTTAAATATGATAGTTAAATAATAAGATATAAAGTCTAATATATCTCATACGATAAGGCATTAAAAGAGGGAAGAAAGATGAATATTAAATACACACACAAACACAAAAACATATTCAATAACAAGGAAGAAATACTCATGATAATTAAAGTTCTCATTTCTGTAACATGCCACATGATTATAAATGGTATTTATAAATACTTTCTTCCTCTAGTCATCCCATTATTCCCTTTGCCTTCAACAAGCACCTCAGCTGGTTGTGGTTCTTTACTTGGGGCTGGAAGGTAGTGACCCAAACCTTCTGTACTTTCTGGACTATTAGTGATCCTGTCTAGATTGGATTGTTGTTGTTTTCCATTGACTTTAATCACAGGGCATAGTAATACTAAGAGACTCTATGAAGGGCCTCCTGTATTCCAAACATGATCTTCCTTACCTCTTTGTGTAGTAGCAGTCCAATTTCCCCTTTATAATCAGGATCAGTCACCCCAGCCAACAGAGTAACTCCTTTTTTTTTTCCCTATTGAGACAGTGGGATGATGAGTCCAAAAGGCACAGGTTGCTGTCTTAGTTTCTAGTTCAATGGAATTACTGTTGTACCTCCTAGAGGAAGAAGCAATCCGCTCTTTGGAACTAAGACCTCTAGGCCAGCAGAGCATAAGGTTGCAGGAATAAGAAGCTAAAATTTTGCAAGTGGATCACCAGGAGTATAGTGAGTAGTACCTATACCATTCTACCCCTTGATTCCTGGACCTGTGAATCCTGGCTATGGGAGAATCAGCATCATATATTGGATGCTGATTCAGAGCATACACAGCCTGTTGGAGAATCCTTCCTAGACCTTCAAGTTATTACCACCTAGTTGGTGCTATAACTGAGTATTCAAAAAGCCATTCCACAGTTTTATCAAGCCAGCTGCTTTAAGATCGTTGGACCATTGTAAACCAGTGAATTCCATGAGCATGGGCCTATTGCTGCATCTCATTTGCTGTGAAGTGATTTCCTTGATCAGACACAATACTACATGGAATACAATGATGGTGGTAAAGCATTCTGTAAATCATAGATGGTGGTTTTGGCAGAAAAAATGCATGCAGAGAAGGCAAATCTATATCCAGAGTAAGTGTCTATTCCAATAAAAATAAAAATACTTCCTCTTCCACAATGGAAGCTGTCCAGTATAATCAATCTGCCATGAAGTAGCTGGCTGATTGATCACCCTAGGGAATGGTGCCATATCAGGGACTCAGTATTGGTCTGTGCTGCTGGCAGGTGGAGCACTCAGCAGTAATCATAGCTAGGTTAGCCTTGGTGAATGGAACTTCATATTTCAGAGCCCATACATAACCTCCATTCTTGCCACCTTGGCTACTTTGTTCATGAGCGCTTTGTTCATGAGAGAGGAATTGGCTGGGGAAAGAGGCTGACTGGTATCTACAGAATGGGCCATCCTATCCACCCGATAGGTCAACCTTTGGTTAGAAATCACAGAAGACAAAAATATCTTCACAATTTTTGCCTATTAGAAGGTATATCTCAATATTCCCCATACTACTGGACCCTTAGAAATTTCACTGATGTAGAAGACCTTTTCATTTTTATCAGTTTTTTTCCCCTTCTCATGGCATACAAATATCTTACCAATAAGTCTAGAGTAGTTGCTATTTCTTGCTTACTGGGTCTAATCAATACAATATCATCAATGTAAGGACTAGTGTGGTATTTAGTGGAAGAGAAAGATGAACAAGATCCTAGGTAACTAAATTATGACATAGAGCTCAATTGATATAGTCTTAAGGTAGAGCAGTAAAGGTGTATTTCTGGCCTTTCCAGCTGAAAGCAAACTGAATCTGGTGAACCTTGGACTGGTATGGAGAAAAAGGATTTTTTCAGATCAATAGCTGCATACCAAATACCAAGGGATGTGTTAATTTACTCAAACAATGAAACCACATCTGGTATAGCAACTGCTATTAGAAACACCACCTGGTTACGCTTATGGTAATCAACAGTCATTCTCCAAGATCCATCTGTCCTATGCATAGGCCAAGTGGTAGACTTGAATAGGGATGTGTGGAGAATCACCACCCATGTATCTTTCAAGTTCTTGATGGTGGGACTAATCTCTGAAATCCTTCACAAACGCAGTATTGCTTTTGGTTTACTATTTTCCTAGGTGGAGGTAGTTGTGTCTTACACTAGGCCCTTCTCACCGTAATAGCCCTCACTCCACAGGTTAGGGAACCAATATAGGGATTCTGCCAACTGCAGAATATATTCCAATTATTTATTTCCAGAACTGGCAAGATAACCACAGGGTTCTTTTGGAGGCCAACTAGGCCCACTGTGAGACAGACCTGATCTAAAACTCCACTGATCACCTGACTTCCATAAGCCCTTACTCTCACTGGTGGGCCAGAGTGACATTTCAGGTCTCCTAGAATCAGTGTCAGTTCAGAGCCAATGGCCAGTAATTCCTGAAAGGACTAATTTTTTTTTCTCCAATGTTCAGTTATGCTGAAAAATGGCTTCAGGTCTCACTGGGAGCATTGGGAGAAAGTAACAGTATAATTTATCAGTAGTGTACCAGGGACCTTACTCAAGGGGTCTTAGTCTCCCCTTCATTCAAGGAATTCTAGGCCTGTAAACTGGAAATTGATTGAGGAGTTATGAGTCTCTCTCTCTCTTACGATTCAGATTAAACTTTTGTTCATTTGACCTAAAAATTTTCTGTTTACACATCAAGTAAAAATTTAGTAGGCTTTCTATTTCACTGGTAGGATACAATGATCAGTTAGCCAATGGCACGTCTGAATGAGTCAGACTATTCTAATCACTGCTTTGTCTCTGCCGTCCATTATAGTAACCACACCCACTTTGCCATTGGTGGATGAGTGGCACCACTTGGTCCCTGATACCTCTGGATCCGATTACTCTCATTGCTTTAAGTTTCCCAATTCAGTAACTGCAGTTTCTACTGTGAGATCTGACCTAAAGAGTATTCACAGAGCTCTTCACGGTGCTGGAAGATTTTCTCACAAATTTATTTCTCATAATATTGGTAAAAAGTATGGCTTCAGGACTCTCCCAGTGTGGGTGAGTAGGTCTTAAATGATTCTAACTTTTTTTAATGTTTTATTTATTTCTGAGAGAGACAGACAGAGACAGAGACAGCATGAGCAGGGGAGGGTCAGAGAGAGAGGGAGATACAGAATCTGAAACAGGCTCCAGGCTCTGAGCTGTCAGCACAGAGCCCAACGCAGGGCTCGAACCCACGAACCGTGAGATCATGACCTGAGCCGAAGTCGGATGCTTAACCGATTGAGCCACCCAGGCACCCTAATGATTCTAACATTCCAATCTCCCTAAGCCTTTGAACACTTCCCTGTACATTAAACCAAGGCAGGTCAGGAGTTTCCATTTTATTCACTGTGGGCCACTTAAAGTCCATGCCTTAGCCAACAGACCAAACAAATTGCTTGAGTCCTCTCTAACTCTATGTTATGTGAATAAAGTGGCCCATATCAATAAATTCAGCCTGAGCCAACTTTATGTTCATTTCACTGTTATTCCATATTCCATGGATATTCTTAGCATCCATTCCCACACATGTTCCTCAGATATTTGTCTGTATAAATTAAAAACTCAAGTAGTTCTTTTGCAGCATAGCACACCTCCTCATGGTCATATAGTGCCTCACCTTTAGGAGCCTCCTGGGGATGTGAATCTAGTTACAGGTCTAAAAGCAAAGAAGAGCAGGCAAGTAAGTCCTGAGGAGACTCAGCCTTGTAATGCATGGAAACTGCTTCAGGGGAGGCCCTTACCATTTTCTCAGGGAATGCCGAGTTAATAGCCTCAAGCACAGGTGGAAAGGCCATACTACTGTGAGTGGGGAGGTTACCACTGCGGGTGGGAAGATCAGTTCCATTAGGGATAGGGAGATATCATCTACTAGCACATAAGACTCAATCAGAATTTAGGGGCTCAATGTACACAGCTTCATCACAGCCTTCCCACACATTCCCATTCCAATTTACAAGCTCCCCTTCTTTCCCAGTCAATCTCTTTCACTTCATCAGAAGACACCCTGCAGGCTAGGGCTTCAGCTTCCATTGTAATTCAGCCAAAGATAAGATTCTTCATTTGATTTTCAGCAATTTCAATTGTGTGGTTATAGGAAATAAGGCACTCCTTCAGGGCACAACTAAGTCATTTATACTCAGAATTCAAATCCTTCACTTCATCTTTTTCTTTTCCTACTTTGTCCAGGGGCATTTGGAGAAACCAGCCAATGTCATTTTATTTCTTAAGTTTTCAAAAAATGTTCTAAAGTACCATATAGAGTCAATTAGCTCCTCACTCCTTATACGTGGCTGACTAGGAGTATCTAATGCAGACATTTTGCTATCTCTGTAAACAGTTCGTGGACTATTTCTCTTTACTACTAGAAATAGAGTCATTAACTTTAAATCTAATTATACTAGCCAATTTCAGAAACTCAAGAATCAATTCAGAAAACTCATCCTTAAAAAATTCAGTTCTTCTAAGACCACTCTCAGTACCAAAATGTGCATTAGTCAGTGTTCTCCAGAGAAACAGAACCAATAAGATATAGATAGATATACATAAATACAAAAGCATATTTATTATAGGAATTGGCTCATGTGATTGTGAGGCTGGAAGTCTCACAGTTTGCTGTCTGCAAGGCTGGAGAAAAAGGATGGAGTGAAGTAATTCGGTATGAGTCTGAAGGCCTGAGAATCTTACGACTGATGCTATAGGTCACAGCCAAGTCTGAAAGCTTAAGAACCAGGAATATTGATGTCTGGGGGCAAAAGATGGATGTCTCAGCTCAAGCAGAGAGCAAATTCTCACTCTACCTTTTTGTTTTCTTTAGGACCACAACAAATTAGATGATGCCTATCTGCGTTGATGGGGGCAATCTACTCAGTCTACTGACTCAAATGCTAATCTCCTCTGGAGACACTGTTACAGGCAAACCCAGGAATAATGTTATATAAGCTACCTGGGCATACCTTAGCACAGTCAAGTTGACACATAAAAGGTACCATCACACCAGTGAAGCCACAAGAGCCTTAAATTTTATTTAAGGAAGAGTCTTTTGATTTTTTGTTTTGTTTTGTTTTATTTCTTTGTTGTGTTTAGAAAATTCCTTTAAGGGGCACCTGGGTGGCTCAATTGGTTGAGCATCTGACTCTTGATTTCAGCTCAGGTCATGATCTCACAGTCCTAGGATCAAGCCTCTTTTTGGGCTCTGTGCCGACAGTGTGGAGCCTGCTTGTGATTCTCTCTCCCACCCCACCCCACCCCTTTCTCTCTTTCTCTCCCCTGCTTTCTCTCTCTCAAAAAAAAAAAAAAAAAGAAAGAAAGAAAAAGAAAGAAAATTCCTTTAATACATATAAGGTATTCATGTTACCTGTTTCTTCTTCTTAAGGGGCAGCAGGTGCCTGTAACTTCTTGTTCTCTTGGTGTCTTGTGAAGACTGTCTTGGGCTGGTTATGAATTGCTGGGCTGTATCAAAAGGACTCCATATCCTACTATGCCCCCATCTTATGAGGCACGTGTGAGAGTTTCATTTCACATGAAAGTAATACGTAACCAGTCTGAGCTCAGATGCCAGCTCTTTATACCAACTCTGGAAAATGGCAGCTGCCCCGAATCTGTGCAGCTTGCTTGATGTGCTACTCTCACCTTTGGTCCTGTTAAAATTTAAATTGTTCTCTAGATCCTACTGTTTGAAAGAAAGGAAGCTCTTGTCACGTGGGAAACTGTAGCATTTACAGGTACAGCAGCTGCTGGCAATCCTAAATCTTAACTACTTGCTTAGCAGCTCAGAGAGAGTTCCTGGAGTCATGCATGAGACAATTCTTGTCTTTATAGTGTCTTTATTTTTTAAATATTTATTTATTTTGAGAGAGAGCATGTGTGCATGCAAGCGGGGGAGGGTCAGAGAGAGAGAATCTCAAGCAGGCTCCATGCCAGCAGTGCGGAGCCTCATGTGGGGCTCAAACTTACAAACCATGAGATCATAACTGGAGCTGAAATCAAGAGTGGGACACTTAACTAAATGAGCCACTCAGGTGCCCCTACAATATCTTTTGTATATTATGCTACTTCCTGTGTGTCACCAGAGCTGCTTCACATCTAGCTTTCATCCAAATCCAATTATGGCCCTCTAACAAGTTGGGCAGCAGTTATCTCCCACAAGAATGGTAGGAGAAGGTTCAAAATTGGCATCAGATTTAAACCTGCCCTTTGAAGCGGATTGGAACAATTCATAAATAATCAAAGCCCAGGTCCTCATGAACCATAGCTGTCTAGCCATCTGATAGCATGAATTGTGACCATTTGCTGGTTAGGTGCTCACAGAAAGTCTAAATCCAGAAATCATTATCTCCCATTCTTTGAGCACTTGAGTGCACTCCATTAATAACTGGCATTAAGAGAAAAAAAGCAAGGGGCGCCTGGGTGGCTTAGTCGATTAAGCGTCCGACTTTCGCTTGGGTCATGATCTCGCGGTTCGTGGGTTTGAGCCCCGCGTCGGGCTCTGTGCTGACTGCCAGCTCAGAGCCTGGAGCCTGTTTCAGTCTGTGACTCCTTCTCTCTCTGACCCTCCCCTGCTCACGCTGTCTCTCTCTCTCTCCTAGAAATAAATAAAACATTAAAAAAATTTTTAAAAAAAAAGAGAAAAAAGCAAGTAAAATTTGGTAATGATAGTATCCTTGCTGAGAAGATAAAAAAAGATAAAAGATAAACTAAATGAAAGATCAAGGATTATAATTAGTCTCTCAAATTTTTTTTTGAAGAAATGCAATTCCTATTAAACCTTCTTTTTAGGGAGAAAGAGAGAGAGGGAGACTGAGAAACCTCCCTTACCCCACTCAAAAGTATTTCCTTAAAAGAAACCTAACTGGGTGGAATACTTAAGAGTCAGTTCAACAACATATCCTGATTTATTTTCAAAATGCTATTTTCTGATTAGGGCCCTCTTCCTATCTTTTCCTTTAATATACTACTTCTCTAAGGAAACCGGTAAGTTATATGAAAGTAATAAGAAAGGAAATCTGCATACAGCTCCCTGTTTATGGAGTTCATATTCCACTGGATTCCTCAACATAACTTCACTAATCCAGGAATCTCTTACGTAACAAGATAAAAATTGTAAATAACTCTTATTCATTCCAGGAACTACCTACAAGACCCATGGACTCTTCAATATAAAGTGCCAAGTGACATTTTTCTACCTCATGACTCTTTGAATCATTTGTCTTAAAACTCTTTCCATAATGCATTCACTAAACCCAAACCATTCTATTATGATTGTTACCCAGTCCTAACTACATCCTCCCCTGACATTTGAAGACATGCTCTACATTAACTTCAGAATATGAATAAATATCTCTCCTGCCCTGCCACCTGCAAGATTCTGCTAAGGCTCTGTCCAGGTAGTGCTCTCCCTGACAGTGTTATGCAATAATGTCAGCTTCACTTAGCAAATTTGTTGATATTTGGGAAGTACAGTATATGAAGAGCATAGTCACCACTGCTGTATGCCATGTGACAGTGGAAAATATTGCCACAGTGTTTTCAGACAGTGACTGAAAACTCAGAAGCATAGACAAAATGATTAATCTAAGCATGTATAAAAATATATAGTAAGATACTTAATATCTATTTCTGTCACATTGTTCTGAGAAACATTCTTCACTAAGGGTAACCTGGGGCTGTCTCCAAAGTTTCTGGATGTATAGGAGAGACTGGGTAGGAGGGAAAAAACATTCTTTAAGTCTCTTTTCTCATCCTCGGGGGACCCTGTGGTTCTGAGTCTCAGTGGCAACCTCTAGGAAACCTCACCACTTCATGTGTCCCAGTCAGTGTGCACACCCCTTGCTGTGCTTGTCAGTTGCTGCGCATGCACCTTGCTACCCAAGTTCTGTGACTGGAGCTAAGGCGGAGGTAGTTACGTTCCTTCTGTCTTGATTCTTTGTCACTATCTCACACTCAACTGGTAAGCCCACAGATCTTTCTAGGAATTTACGTGTGAGTGAGTGTGAGGAAGGAACCAGTAGGCTTCAGGCGAGTGCCCGTGGCACATTCTGTGTCCTCCCAAGGTTCTGGAGGCGGTCATCCTTCTCCTCACAGGGATTGTGACCCTTATGGTCCTTGTTATGGTTGGGGGGCTGGGACAAGGGAGGACCGTGGGCCAGAGGGAAGGGGTCAGATAAAGATAGGGGTGTGTCTTCGGGTTATTATTTGGGGTATCTGGGTCCTGGAACTGCCGGAAGAGCACCAAAGCTGGATTCCTCACTGGGGACCTGGGCAGGGAGCCGAATGGACAGTAAAAAATGGGTCTAGATATGGGGAACGCTGTGGGGTTGTAACTGCATCTCTGAGACGTGTGATGTATTGAGCAAAGTGTAAGGGAGGAGGGGAGCCTTTGGTCTGTATTGAAGCTAGACATCCCTGCCCTCCTAATGCGAAGACAGCCATATATCCTGGGACTTATTTTGAAAGTATTCTCAAAAGTAAAAAAAGAAAAGAAAAGAAAAGAAAACATTTAGTCATGGTAGTGGTATAGCTATTCTCTTAAATACATTTTCCAAATAGCAATATTCTACTTTCAGTGTGAAATATAAGTAGGCATGTAAAATCAAGATCCAAATCTATGCAAAGAGATGATCTAGAGTCCAACCAGCCAGCTGTACCTGTGGTTGTGAATACTTTAATATTTGATGTTTTCTATTACCAGAAATTTATTTTTCTGAAAATTTTGTTCAACTACTGTAGATACAGTCGTAAGTTTTCTTGGGTGATAATAGGAGGGAAACATTGATCCAGGAGAATTCCATTCTGGTGTTGCCTGGGGAAATATACCCTGTGACTTCTTCCCCACGATTTTTAACAAAGGATTGCATGCATCTACTCCAGCATAGTTTAAAATGGCCTCCAACTCTTAAATATAGAGAACAGAGAGTTGTGGGAGGGGTTGTGGGCAGGGGGATGGGCTAAATGGGTAAGGAGCATTAAGGAAGACACTTGTTGGGATGAGCATTGGGTGTTATACATAAGGTGGAATTGCTGGAATCTACTCCTGAAATCATTGTTGCACTATATGCTAACTAACGTGGATGCAAATTTAAAATAAATAAGTAAATAATAAAATAGTCTCCAAAGTCCTAGTGGATACCTCTTTTTCATTAGTCATTCTATGGGAAGAGTGACTTCAGTAAGAATATATAGAATCTGGTTTTAAAAATGCCTTTAGGGATGCCTGGGTGACTCAGTCCATCAAGCACCCGACTTCAGCTCAGGTCATGATCTCGCAGTTCATGAGTTTGAGCCCTGCATCGGGCTCTGTGCTGACAGCTCAGAGCCTGGAGCCTGCTTTGGATTCTGTGTCTCCTTCTCTCTCTCTTTCCCTCCCCTGCACGTACTCTGTCTCTGTCTCTCTCTCAAAAATAAACATAAACAAATTTTAAATGCTTTTATACTTATTTATGCTAGATATATCTGTGTATTATGTGATTCATATTGTTGGCATGTATTAACAACACAACTTTTATTTGCGCGCGCGCGCGCACACACACACACACACACACACACACACCTAGGCACAGCAGCCCAGTGATGAGCAACCTCAACTAGAGAAGGAACCAACTGAGAGCCAGGATATTATACCCAATCACAAGAAAAAAATGAAGGAGCACCTGTGGTTCAAGGTGAAGGGAAAGGGCGGAAGAATGCCTATGGGGGCAGGGGGCATATCTGCACATCATGCATTATGACATAACATAAAGGAGGATAGAAATTACAGATTATCTCAAACCTTGACTGAAAATTGGCTGAAAATGTGAAGAGACTATACTTAGCAGCTTTGTGCAGTCCTTCACTATAATGAATTTGCCTTTTTTCTATAAGATTGATTTTTTTGTGTGCTTGAAAATACAGACCTTGCTAAAGCCAAGGAAACTGTAAAATAATGCACATTATGCCAGTAGTTTTATATGTTCTTCTCAGAACATTGTTCTGTGGCCTTTTTAGTCATTGTATCAAAAGTGTAAGCAACTTAAAAACAAGGGTAAGCAACTTTTACCAACATGTGCAAAGTGCCAGGTCAGCATAGTTTATAACATCTGGAATAAAGGCTATTTGCATAGAGACGGTAGCCTTTTTTGATCAGAAAGCCTCAAGGATTGTGGTTTGTCAAAGAGCACTTAACTCATGGGGGCATAGTTCATATTTCATTCCAAACGTTTATGTTCTTCTTATCATCTGTGTTGTATGAAAAGTGAATGAAATCTTGTCATTTGCAATGATGTGAATGGAGCTAGAGAATAATATTATGCCAAGCAAAATAAGTCAGTCAGAGAAAGAGAAATACCATATAATTTCACTCATATGTGGAATTTAAAAAACAAAACAGATGAACATGAGGTGGCGGGAAGACAGGCAAACCAGGAAACAGACTCTTAACTATAGAAAACAAACTGAGGATTACTGAAGGGGAGGTGGGCAGGGGAATGGGTTAAATAAATGATGAGTATTAAGGACCGCACTTGTTATGATGAGCCCTGGGTGTTGTGTGTACGTGATGAGTCACTAGACTCTATACCTGAAACTAATATTACATCATATGTTAACTAACTGGAATTTAGGTATAAACTTAAAGAAAAAAAATAAAAACAAAAAACTGAATGGTTTTGTATAAAATGCCTAATACTCAAATGTGTCTGTACTGCAGAGTAGCTTAGTACTGGCTCAGGAATAAATGCAGTTTAGTGGAGCAGGAGAGAAACTCCAGAAAAGAGCTCAATGAATGATAGCCACTATTTCCTTTTGTTGATAGTTTGATATGGTAAGTTTGGTAATAGCTAGATAATTTAGAATACTGGCATATAGCTAACTATATTAATATGATTTTTAAAGTGGCTTAAAACTTGGGGCGCCTGGGTGGCTTAGTCGGTTAAGCGTCCGACTTTCGCTTAGGTCATGATCTCGCGGTTCGTGGGTTCGAGCCCCGCGTCGGGCTCTGTGCTGACTGCCAGCTCAGAGCCTGGAGCCTGTTTCAATCTGTGACTCCTCTCTCTGACCCTCCCCTGCTCACGCTGTCTCTCTCTCTCTCTCTCTCCTAGAAATAAATAAAAACATTTAAAAAAATGAATAAACGTAAAGAAATTTTTTAAAGAAGTAATGTTGAAATAACTGGACTCCATAAGAAAAAAATTGACCCTTTTCCTTGACTTTATTTCAAATATAAAAATTAGCCTAATGCGAGCTAAATGTAACACTTAAAACAATGTAACTTCTAGAAGAAAACATAGAAGATATTTGTAGGCCTCAGGTAGGCAAAATTTTCTTAAGTAAGACACCATAAACACAACAACGTATTAAAAAAAATAACTTGATACAGTGCACTTCAAATTCAACAAGGTACATTCTTCAAAAGGCATGGTTAAGACAAAGAAAAGCCAAGTCACATATGGGTACAAAATATTTGCAAAACACATATCTAATGAAGTACTTATTTCCAGAATATATAATGAATATTCAAATCTCAATTTAAAAAAAAGAGAAGAAACAAACGAACTTAAAATAGACAAAAAATTGGACACTTTGCCATAAAAGATAATGAATGACCATTAAGGATATAAAAAATCGTAATACCATAAACTATTAGGGAAAAGCAAATAAAAAACATAACGAGCTACCCACTACACACTTATTCCAATAGCTAAAATGAGAAAAAACAACTTAAGTAATGACAGTGCTGATAGCTCACTAAGATGCAGTAGAAATGGAACTCTCATACATTGCTGATAGGGATGCAAAATGGTAGACACTTTGAAAAAGAGCTTGGCAGTTTCCAATAGTTTCAAACATACACTTACTACATGACCCAGAAATTCCACTCCTAGGTTATTATCTAAGAGGAAAAAATTATGTTAACTCAAAACCTATAGATGTAAATGTATAGTAGCTTTTTTTTTAATTTTTTTTATTTTTTATTTATTTTTAGGAGAGAGAGAGAGAGACAGCGTGAGCAGGGAAGGGTCAGAGAGAGAGGGAGTCACAGACTGAAAGAGGCCTCAGGCTCTGAACTGGCAGTCAGCACACAGCCCGACGCGGGGCTCGAACCCACGATCCGTGAGATCATGACCCAAGCGAAAGTCGTACGCTTAACCGACTAAGCCACCCAGGCGCCCCAAATTTATAGTAGCTTTATTCATAATTACCAAGAACTGAAAACAACTCAAATGTCTTTCAGTTAGTGAATAGATACAAAACTGTGTTATATCTATACAGGAAATACTAATAAGCATAAAAAGGAAAGAAATACTACTATACACACCACGTGGCTGAATCTCAAATGCATTATGCAAAGTAAAAATAACCTCAGTCGACAGATTACAGTCTAGGATTTCACGTATATGACATCAGCAACAAAATGCCTATATAAGTATCTTTTCCCCAGTGTCCCTAACTGAGGGGGGGGCTAAAATCCATTTCAGCATGCTACTGACCCAAATATAGATACTGACATGAGTCTATAATCCAAAGCCGAAGGATATAAAGTTATTTCCATACACCTTTTATGGGTAGACTTGAGTAAACAGAACAAAATACAGGTATTTATCAAATTCTACCAGAAAAAAAAAATCTCCCCTTCTTCCTTTATTGACTGCATTTTCTGTCTTCTCCTTGAGTATCTCCTCACCCAAATTTATTAATTAAAGATAGTAATCAGATGACTTGGAGAGAATAACAGAAATCAGCAATTTTCCCTGATTTCAGCTTGCTCCAGGTTGAGATCGGCTCAGTGTAAACACTTCATCCAAAGTCAGTACAGCTTAAAAGTTCCTTCTTTCCACGGGCTATTTTTTGTACTTTTTAAAAAACATTTAGGTTATTGTCAGCTTCAGGGATATCAGGGCTTGCAAGTCCATGGGAAACACACAACTCTAGTGTTCTACAAACCTTTTCAGTGGGGAGGGAAAGAATGACCTTCCAATATTGTGTAAGAAGTTGGCATAATATTGGTATCAAAACTGAAGAAGCACAGCTTAATTGATCAAGCTGTATATTTATGTTTTAGGAGTCTATTAATTAAGAAAGTAGTTAAGTAGGGGCACCTGGGTGGCTTAGTCGGTTAAGCGTCTGAGTTTCGCTTAGGTCATGATCTCACGGTTCGTGGGTTCAAGCTCCGCGTCGGGCGCTGTGCTGACTGCCAGCTCAGAACCTGGAGCCTGTTTCAGAGTCTGTGACTCCCTCTCTCTCTGACCCTCCCCTGCTCACACTGTCTCTCTCTCTCCCTCTCTCTCTCTCTCTCTCAGAAATAAATAAAACATTAAAAAAATTAAAAAAAAAAAAGAAAGTAGTTAAGTAGACTTAGGGAAATATACTGGAAACCAGGAGCTGAAGACAAGTATTCAGTGGAAGACTTGAAATCATCAGTTGAACAAATCTTTAGAAAGCAGAATAAAAAGATAAAACAAATGAAACAAAGAAAGTCTTAATAAAGGTGATCTTGAGTGAGATCAGGAAAATTTCCAGTCACTGAGAACAGAGAAAAAAAACAGAGAAAATTATCGAAGATATATTACAAGAACGCTCTTTAAAAATAGAGATCATAGGGGCGCCTGGGTGGCTTAGTCGGTTAAGCGTCCAACTTTCCGACTTTCGCTTGGGTCATGATCTCGCGGTTTGTGGGTTCGAGCCCCCCGTCGGGCTGTGTGCTGACTGCCAGCTCGGAGCCTGGAGCCTGTTTCAGTCTGTGACTCCCTCTCTCTCTGACCCTCCCCTGCTCACGCTGTCTCTCTCTCCTAGAAATAAATAAAACATTAAAAAAAAATAGAGATCATAAGGGGTGCCTGGGTGGATCAGTCGGTCAAGCATCCACTGTCAGCTCAGGTCATGATCTCATGGTTCTTGGGTTCAAGCCCCGTGTAGGGCTCTGTGCTGACAGCTAGCTTAGAGCATGGAGCACGTTTCAGATTCTGTGTCTCCTTCTCTCTCTCTCTGAGCCTCCCCTGCTCATGCTGTGTGTCTCTCTATCAGAAATAAATAAAACATTTTTTAAGGTTTTTAAAAAACTAGAGATCATGAGTATCCAGGGAAAATGTAGAAAGACTTAAAAAGGTATTAATATAAACTTTCAGAATGTCAAATGTAAGAAAATAGCAAATTCTCAAAATAACAAACAAGAGGACAAATAATCCAATAAAATACATGCAAGACAATTAAACAGAGAAGACTGCATACACATGGCAATAAGCACATGAAAATATGCTCAATATGTTGAAATGCAAATTAAAATCCCAAAGAAATACCACTCCACACATTTTAAAATTAAAAAATTGATCATACCTAGGATTGGTGGGGATGTGGAACAGAGAATGTGAAATAACTGGAACCTTCATATACTCCTTGTGGGAGTACAAAATGATACAGCCCACTTTGAAAAGTATTTTGGTGATTTGACATAAAGGTGTAAAAAAGAACTTCAGATGAATTTTTTAATGTTTTTTCATTTATTTTTGAGAGAGAGAGACAAAGTGTGAGCAGGGGAGTGGAAGGGAGGGGAAAGACATAGAATCCAAAGCAGGCTCCAGGTTCTGAGCTGTCAGCACAGGGCCAACACGGGGCTCGAACTCGTGAACTGTGAGATCACGACCTGAGATGAAGTTGGACACTTAACCAACTGAGCCACCCAGGTGCCCCCAGATTAATTTTTAAAAAGAATCTTATGGGACAAGCAGAGGAATGAAAGACATTTATGGTGAATTTGAATTAAAACAGAAGATGAAGATGATTCTAAGCAAAAATAATGGCTGTACTACCATATGTTTGCACATATAGGAGGATTAGGAGGAACTTAATGGAGGACCGTGGGGAAGAATAACAGGGTTGGGGGGAATAGTGGGGGAGAGGGAGGGAGGCAAACCATGAGAGACTCTTGAATACTGAGAACAAACTGAGGTCTGATGGGGTTGGAGGAGAGTGGAAGGGGGGTGATGGGCATGGAGGAGGGCACTTGTGGGGATGAACACTGGGTGTTATTTGGGAATCAACTTGACAATAAACTAATAAAAATATAATAATGGCTGTAATGAAAAGTGCACATGGGGTTTTAAGAATCCTACGTTCAAAACTGGCTGCACCAAGGACTAATATTTTGCTTTGGGGGTTTTGTTTGTTTTTTCTCTTTGAATCTCAATTCTCAGGATACCTGATTTTATTTTATTTATACATTTCTGCTTTGTTTTATGTTTTATATTTATATTTTATTATTTTATGACCAACTGCCCTGCATGAATAAACAGGCAAGCTTCTCTAATATCAACTGTTGCTGGTAGACAGATTTTGTCTTTTTGTTTTATCTTTATTAGGTGTAACTGACACTTTTAAATTGCATATATTTATTGTATACATCTTGAAGAATTTGGACATATGCACATACCAATTATACCATCACCATGACCAAGGCATTAAATATATCCATTATCTCCAAAAATTTCCAGGTGTTCATTTGTTTTTGTGTGTATTTTTGTTGTTTTGGTAAGAACATTTTACATGAGATCTATAATCAAACATATTTTATTTTTTAAATAGTTTATTGTCAAGTTGGTTTCCATGTAACACCCAGTGCTCATCCCCACAAGTGCCCTCCTCCATGCCCATCACCCCCCTAACCCTCCCCACCACCCCCATCAGCCCGAGTTTGTTCTCAGCATTCAAGAGTCTCTCACAGTTTGCCTCCCTCCTTCTCCCCAGCTATTTTTCCCTTTCTCCTTCCCCATGGTCCTACGTTAAGTTCCTCCTAATCCTCCTATACATGCAAACTTATGGTATCTGTCCTTCTCTGCCTAACTTATTTCGCTCAGCATAACACCCTCAAGTTCCATCCACGTGGCTACACATGGCCAGATTTCATTTTTCTCATTGCCATGTAGTATTCCATTGTCTAGATAAACCACATCTTCTTGATCCATTCGTCCATTGATGGACACGTAGGTTCTTTCCATGTTTTGGCAATTGTAGAGAGTGCTGCTATGAACATTGGGGTCCATGTGCCCCATTGCATCCGCACTCCTGTATCCCTTGGGTAAATTCCTAGCAATGCTATTGCTGGGTCATAGGGGAGTTCTATGGTTAATTTTTTGAGGAATCTCCACACAGTTTTCCAGAGCGGCTGCACCACTTTACATTCTCACCAACAGTGTAGGAGAGGGACTTTTTCTCCACATCCTCGCCAGCATCTAGAGTCCTCTGATTTGCTCATTTTAGCCACTCTGACCAGCGTGAGGTGGTATCTCAGTGTGGTTTTGATTTGTATTTTCCTGATGAGGAGGGATCCTGAGAATCATTTCATATGTTTATTAGCCATCTGGAAGTCCTCTTTGGAGAAGTGTCTGTTCATATCTTCTGCTCATCTTCACTGGACTCTTTGTTTTTCGGGTTGGAGTTTGATGAGTTCCTTATAGATTTTGGGTACTAGCCCTTTATCTGATGTCATTTGAAACTATCTTTTCCCATTCTGTTGTTTGCCTATTAGTTTAATGGATTCTTTACTTTGCCATGCAGAAGATTTTTATCTTAATGAGGTCCCAACAGTTAATTTTTGCTCTTGATTCCCTTCCTTGGAGGATGTGTCAAGTAAGAAATTGCTGTGGTTGAGGTCAAGGAGGTTGTTTCCTGCTTTCTCCGCTAGGGTTTTGATGGTTCCTGTCTCACATTCAGGTCCTTTATCCATTTTGAGTTTATTTTTGTGTTGGTGTGAGAAAATGCTGTAGTTTCATTCTTCTGCATGTTGCTGTCCAGTTCTCCCAGCACCATCTTTAAAGAGGCTGTCTTTTTTTCCAATGGATATTCGTTAGTGCTTTGTCAAAGATTAGTTGGCCGTACATTTTTGAATCCAAATCTGAGTTCCCTATTCTATTCCATTGGTCTGTGTGTCTGTTTTTGTGCCAATACCATACTGTCTTGATGATGATAGCTTTGTAGTAGAGGCTAAAGTCTGGGATGGTGATGCCTCCCGTTTTGGTTTTCTTCTTCAATATTACTTTGGCTATTCGGGGTCTTTTGTGGTTCCATACAAATTTTAGAATAGTTTGTTCTAGTTTTGAGAAGTATGCTGGTGCAATTTTGATTGGAATTGCATTGAATGTGTTGATTGCTTTGGGTAGTAATGACATCTTAACTTATTTATTCTTCCTATCCATGAGCATGGAATGTTTTTCCATTTCTTTGTGTCTTCTTCAATTTCCTTCATAAGTTTTCTATAGCTTTCATCATACAGATCTCTTGTATCCTTGGTTAGGTTTATTCCGAGGTATTTTATGGTTTTTTGCGCAATTGTGAATGGGATCAGTTTCTTGATTTCTCTTTCTGTTGCTTCATTGTTGGTGTATAAAAATGCAACCTATTTCTGTATGTTGATTTTGTATCCTGCAGCTTTGCTGAATTCATGGATCAGTTCTAGTAGGCTTCTGGTGGAGTCTGTCAGGTTTTCTATGTAGAGTATCATGTCATCTGTGAAAAGTGAAAGTTTGTCTTCTTCTTTGCCAATTCTGATGCCTTTGATTTCCTTTTGTTGTCTGATGGCTAATGGTAGGACTTCCAGCACTATGTTAAACAACAGTAGTGAGAGTGGACATCCCTGTCGTGTTCCTGATCTCAGGGGGAAAGCTCTCAGTTTTTCCCCGTTGACGATGATGTTAACTGAGGGCTTCTCATAGATGGCTTTTTGATGTTTAATTAAGTTCCTTCTATCCCATCTTTCTCGAGGGTCTTTATTAAAAAGCGATGCTATATCTTGTCAAATGCTTTTTCTGCATCTATCGACAGGATGATATGGTTTTTATCTTTTCTTTTGTTGATGTGATGGATCACATTGATTGATTTGTGAATATTGAACCAGCCCTGTAACGCAGGAATGAATCCCACTTGATCGTGGTGGAAAATTCTTTTTATGTGCTGTTGGATTCGATTTGCAAGTATCTTGTTGAGGATTTTTGCATCCCTATTCATCAAGGATATGGGCTTCTAGTTCTCTATTTTTGCTGTGTCTCTGTCTGGCTTGGGAAACTGAGTGATGCTGGCTTCATAAAATGAGTCTGAACATTTTCCTTCAATTTTTATTTTTTGGAATTGCTTGAGAAGAATTGGTATTAATTCCATTTTAAATGCCTGGTAGAACTCTCCTAGGAAACCATCAGGTCTAGGGCTTTTATTTGTTGGGAGATTTTTGATCACTGATTCGATTTCTTCAGTAGTTATGGTTCTGTTCAGGTTTTCTCTCTTCCCGTGTGAATTTTGGTAGTGAGTGTGTGTTTAGGAATTTTTCCATTTCTTCTAAGTTGTCCAATTTGTTGGCATATAATTTTTCATAGTATTCCCTGATAATTGCTTGTATTTCTGAGGGGTTGGCTGTAAATAGTCCATTTTCTTTCTTTCATGATTTTGTCTATTTGGGTGCTCTCTCTTTTCTTTTTGAGAAGCCTGGCTAGTGGTTTGTCAATTTTGTTGATTTTTTCAAGGAACCAACTCTTGGTTTCATTGATCTGTTCAGTTGTTTCTTTGGTCTCTATGTTGTTTATTTCTGCTCTGATTTTTATTATTTCTCAACTTCTGGGTTTGGGGTCCTCTTGTTTCTCTGCCTCTAGTTCCTTTAGGCGAGTTGTTAGATTTTGCACTTGTGCTTTCTCTGATTTCTTGAAATAGGCCTGGAGAGGAATGTACTTTCCTCTTTGGACTGCCTTTGCCGCATCCCATAGAGTTTGGATTGTTGTATTTTCATTTTCATTTGTTTCCATATATTATTTTATTTCTTCTCTAATTTCCTGATTGGCCCATTCAATCTTTAGTAGGGTGTTCTTTAACCTCCAAGTTTTTGGAGGTTTTCCAGACTTCTTCCTGTGATTGATTTCGTTTCAAAGCATTATGATCTGAAAGTGTGCATCGTATGATCTCAATTCTTTTATATTTATGGAGGGCTGCTTTATGTCCCAGTATGTTATCTATCTTGGAGAATGTGCCATGCGCACTCGAGAAGAAAGTGAATTCCTTCGCCTTAGGATGCAGAGTTCTAAATATGTCTGTCAGATCCATCTGGTCCTTTGTGTCACTCAAGTCCATTGTTTCTTCAGTGATTTTCTGTCTGGTTGATCTATTCATTGCTGTAAGTGGATTATTAAAGTCCCCTGCTATTATCACATTCTTATCTATAAGGTTGTTTCTGTTCGTGATTAATTGTCTTAAATATTTAGGTGCTCCCATATTAGGTGCATAGACATTTATTATTGTTAGTTCTTCCTGATGTATGGACCCTGTATTTATTATATAATGCCCTTCTTCATCCCTTGTTATTGTCTTTAATTTAAAGTCCAGTTTGCCCGATATAAATATAGCTACTCCAGCTTTCTTTTGACTTCCCGTAGCATGATATTTCTCCATCCCCTTAGTTTTAATCTGAAAGTATCTTCCAATCTAAAATGCGTTTCTTGTAAACAGCAAATAGATGGATTTTGTTTTTTTTATCCATTCTGCTACCCTATATCTTTTGATTGGAGCATTCAGACCATTTACATTCAGTGTTATTATTGAAATATGTGGATTTAGAGTCATTGTGTCCTTTGTGGGGTTCATGCTTGTGGTGGTGTCTCTGGTGTCTTCGTTCCTTGCAACATTTCCCTCAGAGAGTCTCCCTCAGGATTTTTTGTAGGGCTGGCTTTGTGGTGACAAATTCTTTCAATTTTTGTTTGTTTGGAAAGACTTTTATCTCTCCTATTTTGAATGACAGGCTTGCTGGATAGAGGATTCTTGGCTGCATATTTTTTCTGTTCATCATAATGAAGATCTCCTGCCATTCCTTTCTGGCCTTCCAAGTTTCAGTAGATAGGTCTGTCACCACTCTGATAGGTTTCCCTTTTATGTTAGGGCCCTTTTCTCCCTAGCTGCTTTCAGAATTCTCTCTTTGTCCTTGTATTTTGCCATTTTTACTATGATATGTCGTGCAGAAGATTGATTCAAATTACGTCTGAGGGGAGTTCTCTGTGCCTCTTGTACTTCAACGTTTACTTCCTTCCACAGGTTGGGGAAGTTCTCTGATATGATTTGTTCCAGGACTCCTTCAGCACCTTTCCCTCTCTCTTCCTCTTCTGGGATTCCTATGATATGGATATTGTTGTGTTCGACTGTATCACTGAGCTCTCAAACTCCTCTTTCATGTTCCTGGATCAGTTTGTCTCGTTTTTTGTCAGCTTCTTGTTTTTCTACAATGGTGTCTTCTAAATCACTTATTCTCTTTTCTCCCTCTTCAATCCGTGCATTGGACACCTCCAGTTTATTATGTATTTCATTTATCGCATTTTTAAATTTGTCATGCCTATTTTTGTTCTCCATGTTGTTTGTGGCCATAGTTTCTCTGAGGTCCTCTATGCTTTTTGCAAGCCCAGCGATTAATTTTACCATTATTGTTCTAAAATCTTGTTCATTTATGCTGCTTATATCTGTTTTGAGCAGTTCATTAGCTGTCAATTCCTGGAATTTCTTTGGAGAACAGCTCTTTCTTTTCATCATTTTGGTTAGGTTTCTGTCTCTTGTTAGTTTCAAAGACTTGTTATGCTCTCTGCACCTGTGAGCACTGCTGTACCCAAGAAGACTCTGACTGTCTGGGGCCTATCCTTTCAGAAAGTGTTCTTTGAATGGTATCTCTTGGTCTCTCTTGTTGAGACCTTGGTTATTTTATTTTCCGACTCGTAGTGGTATTGGGACTCTCCAGCATGTGTACTTTGGCTTGTTTCTTGAGGTAGCCCTGGAAAAGAAAACAGACAGACAAACACACAGAGAACATAGAGACACAAACGCACAGACAAATCCAACAATCACGCTAACCAAGAGGGAAGACTAAAAAATAATGAGAAAAGATGGAGGAGGGATGGCGAATGATAGAAAATAAAAATACTTCAAAAAGTCAAAAAGAAGAAAAGAAATGGAAGAAAGAAGAAAACCGATAGACAAAGATCAGTTTAAAGCATATAACCAGATTTCCCAGCTACAAATAAATAGCCGGTGTATGCAGTGCTGGTTGAAGAGCGTAGAGAAAGAGAGAGATGATAGGGCGGAGAAGAGGCAAAATTGGAGATAGAATGAACAGGCAGAAGGGATAAGAAGCTTTTTTCAAAGAGCTAAAGGGTGGAATATGGTTGGAGAGGTGAGAGAAAGAAGGTGGTGTTATCCAGAGAAACTATCTAGTGTGATTACTCCTGAGAGGCTTTGTTATACCACCATTAACAGTTCCGCTGGTCGCTGCTTCCCTGTTGCGGGGAGGGGGGGGTTGAGTGGAGGGTGGGGGAAGTGTTGCAGCCTCAGATCCCCTCAGATCCGGTGGGTCAAGCAGCAAAACAACCCGAGTGCCTTTGGGGAACGTAGCAACTTCAGGTCCGCAGAGTCCTGGTTGCCTCACCCTGCCGAAACTGCTTTACCCGCAGCGACCGCTTCAGCAGGCAACTTTTTGCTCACGCAGCCCCCACTTCACCGGGTCGCCACCACCGCCGCTTCAGGGGTCTTATGTCGCGCGGGCCACTGCTGCTTCACCCGGCGCCGGGACCGCCTCCGCAGGCGTTGCTGCTGGGTCACCCGGCAGCCCCTGCCAAGGATGCCCCAGTCCCTTCTCAACCAACCTTCGCAAATCACTCCTTTGGGCCCGATCTTCCTGGGCTGAGGATGTAGCCAAGGTGGGCTGAGTTCTATGCCCCACTCTCTGCCTCATTTCCAGGTCCCATTTCGTGGGCTTTGTTGATACCGCCCAAAACACTCCCACAGGTCGGTGCTTCCCTGATGTCGGGGTTGAGTCGAGGGTGGGGGAAGTGTCACAGCCCCTCAGATCCGCCAGGGTCAAGCAGGGATACAACCTGGGATCCGAGGCCTCTGTGCCCTACTTGCATGCAGGGAAGTAGCAGCTTCAGGTCTGCAGTGCCCGCCGCTGTCGCCGCCTCCAGGGATGGTGCCGGGAGTGCTGCAGAGCAGTTTTTCCTGGTACCTTCTGGAACGGGGGCACCTAGTTCAAAGTCAGCACACTAGCCAGAACTAAGCAACAGTCTCTTTCCAGGCTGAAGTTTTTCTTTTCTCCAGGGACGGTTCTATGAGCAATCTCAGCTTCTCTTTCCTTTCCCCTTGACTCGAGACTCACCATGGCCCTGCC